>JAHWFP010140654.1:302-16473 GCA_023313725.1 Lithobius niger | reverse complement strand
GTGCTTCCCCCCCCCCCCCACCCTCCCTCTACCCCAAGTTGAATGATGATTTAGTTCTGCTACAGGTAAACAGTCAGTGTGATAGACTGGCTTTGTTGGAATAAGATCTAGATAAACGCTAAGTTGAGGATGGCTCGGCCTCTCAAAGGAGTGATATGAAATTAAAATATTAGGAAAATTGCCACTCAAGCTACTGTTCACGTGGCACTTTATTACACATCTGCAGGGTGGTTGAGTTGAGTCTTAATACACAAGTTTAAAAAAAGAAGTGATATCATATCAAAACCAAAAAATGGTAAAAGGGACCGCCAAGTTTCGAATGGTTCGGCCCTTCAAGGGAGTGATATCAACGCACCAAAACTTTCGCCAAGTTAATCGCACCGACTAATACTTTGGACGTTTAAATGAAAACTCGAACATTGCTACCGAAAGTACCAATGTTCTAGTTTTCATTTAACCTTCGACCTAGGCAGTGCGATTAACTTGGCGAATGGGGTTTGGTGTGTTGATATCACTCCTTTGAAGGGCCGAACCATTCGGAACTTGGCGGCCTCTTTTACCAGGGTTTTTGATGAGATATACTCATCTGAGAGAAAGGATAACTGCTGCTAGAGACATACGGTAGTTTCCTTCTTTCTCTGATAAGTGCATCTAGTAGTGTCTGAACCCTTTCACGCCGAATTAATTCTGGTGACATTTTTTAACTTGGTCGGTCGCGGGATTCGACCCGGCATTCGCTTGATTTGGAGACGAAGACGCTAAACATTGGGCTATAGCCAATAAACATTAGCCAATAATATGTTTATTTGTCCAGCAACAACTATAAAAGTAGGATGACTAACGGCTGGCGAATGGTCTCCAAAAATTAAGTTTTTAAAAATAATTTGTGCGTGGGTTTATTTCTTTCGTCTATCAATACTTTTAAAATCCCGTCAAAAGGGGAAATTATCCCCCGCTACAATGGTTGAATTAAAAAAAAAAAAAGGCGTGAAATTTGACCGGTACAAATTGTGAATGCCGTCCAAACCGTGAAAAATGGTTATTAATTTATAACGGTGTTCGCCAATTCGTGATCAAACACGAATTTCGCTGGATGTGAGCACCTGGCAAAGGCTGGCACGACGCTCAATACGCTAGCAAAGCGAGCGACTCGGCTAGCTGTTATTAATTTCTCTCCTCTGAGTAAAATCAATACCAAAAATCACTGACGTGCCTGGAGGTACATGTACAGAAAATTGAGCAGTACTGTTATTGCTGACGGCAGGCAGGTGTGAATTGAAGATTGGTTTTGTGAGAATACAAGAGAGAGATACTATCTGAGAATGAAAAGACACAATTTCCAGGTGGGGCATTAGTTTTCCCTTTCTTTCTTGGCTTAGCAAACCTGAAGAAACGGAAATGAGCTGTAAATTGTATTCTTTCGTTTAGTGAAGCCCATCTTGCATTCTTACAAGGTCAATCTTCAATGCGGACTGCATCTGTTTCGTTAATAACAAACTACTGAAATTATAGTGTCCGCGGCCTACCTTGAGTTCTCCGCAGAACGAACACAGATAATCGATTGCACGTTTTCAGTAGCAGAGTGCCTTGTTGATATCCAAGACGGTTACAAAAACAATGGCGGCCATCGATCAAAGCCAACCCATCCAGGAAGACGTAGCCGCTCACAAAATACTTGCAAGACTCAAGATACACCGCGCACACAATATGTGTATAGTCAACAGAATGAAGTCTTGTTCAAATACTAAAAGAAAAAGACTTACCACAAGCGACGTATTGTCTAAGAGAGATTACAAATTAAAGCTAACATTTTTAGGCTCATTTCTCTGAGGAAGAAGCACCTTTTGTCCATGTGTCCTTTCTTCAATCCAGAACATTGCAGTCCACTAATAAGGCATTAAAAACTCGCAAGGCTTAAGCCATTTTATGTTTCGTCAGGAGGCTGCTTTGATCTGCATCTCGTCAACACTCACAAAAACAATTTGGTTATTATTCTTCCGTGAGTCTGTTGCGCATTAATTTATCTTCAGCTTTTCCTTTAACTCTTGAACTATTAGTAACCCGGTGGAATGAGTTTGCCCTTTGAGAGCATGCCTTTAAAAGGCAGAAAAACTTGGCGGCAATACTTTTGCTTTGGACAGGGGTACACAACACTTAAAGGGCAATTACAACCATTTCGACATGCATGTTTTTACTTTTGGATCACTTACACAATAACTAAACACAAGAATTGCAGTAGGAATACACTACGTACGTCCGATACGACAATTTAATTACTGCATTATCAAAAACACGAGACGGAGACCGCCATTGCTTTGTTGGAACGCGCAGAAATGAATGCCGACAGATGGTGCTTATTGATTTCGACTCGCAGCCGATTGAGATAGCTCTGTTGGCTGTGAGTAGCTCAAGCGTCTGACGGCCTTAGCTGGCCGACTACTCTCGATTCGACAATCTGAGGACATTTTGTCGAACCCTGTCTCAGCATGATGTAGATGTCTCCAAAACCATAGGAATGAGCTGAGCGCCCCACACCGGATGCGACGTTGTCTTTAGGCGTCTCACGACAACAAAGCGAAGTTCCTTCTAGTTTCGTGTGACGAGGGGGGGGGGGGGGTCTCTCCACCGGATGCGACGTCTCGCGACGTTTCGTCTTGCAACGACGTTTTGTCGACGGTGGTGTGCGGCCACCCTTAGTCTAGAGAGATTTTGTTTTATCAGGTTGGGCGGGTCACCCAAATTTTTGAATTTGATTGACGCATTACTGTAAAACAACAAATTCACAAGATTGAAAGCAGTAATTACAATATTGTACCCACATTTGTTTAATAAAAACCAGTGATATGATTAAAAAAAGCAGTGATATGATTAAAAAAAAGCAGTGATATGATTCAAAAAAGCAGTGATATTATTCAAAAAAGCAGTGATATAATTCAAAAAAGCTAACGCACAGACAGCAGAATGTAACATTCCATCTTTAAAAAAGAATATGTATTAAAATCAGGGAAGCAAGAAAAAACGATGTCAGGTATAAAGCGACGTTGGAGCCGAACATCTGAAATCAGACGTCAGCTAAAATTTGTGTTAAGTGCAATATCGTACGTAGCTTATTTCCTTGTGTCAGTGATTTTAGAGATTTCCTTTTTTAGATAGAGCGTTACATCCTGCTTTCTATGCTTTATTTTTTTTTAATCATCACGTCTAAAGCAACCTGTTGCGTGTGCAAGATCCTGTTAAAATGAAAAATACCCTCGCCCTGTTTCGTACATCCTGCGCGTATATAGCTTTTGCAATATTTATATACGTTTGAGTGAGTGCAGCAAAACTGTCTTATTCATGGGATAATACAGGAAAATAATAAAAAAAAAAAGCGTTTGCAACATTTTCGCAAGTTTGAACAAATGTTGTAGCAAGTCTCACAGGACAATCAACATGGAGGCATGTACCTTTAAGTGGCGTCAGTCAATCTAAACATGAATATTTTAGAAGGTAAACAAATTTATTTCCCGTGTAGTCATGATGACGATGACAAGAAAATGATTGAGACCAAAAGAAATGAACCCACAAAAACAAAATGTTTGGAAATAACTGTTGCATGCAGCTTCAAGGTATGCACAAATTGTATGAAAATATGTGCGAACAGCAAAAACTGCTAAAACTGCAAGTCGTAGTTTTTTTCCTTTTTCAGCCATTGTCTTTAGGTCACCAGTAAATTACATAAAGAATATTTTACCCTCGCTTTGCTTTGGCTAGATTTTTCCCTTCAACTTTTGAATAATTTTCCCCGGGGGGGGGGGGGGCAGATCTACTTACACTTCCCTCGGGTTTCAGCACAAAATCTCCTGGATTCGACCACTTCAGTTTTTCCCACCACTTCTGTTTTTCCCCCAGACCATAATTCATCTTTTTGCAACCCCAGGGATTATTTACCCAACAAGATAAGTCTGCACTGTCAAAGTAGAAACTTATGGTGTGAGGTTTTAGGGCGGGTTTAGGCAGCGACTCACCTTTGCATTCTCGCAGGTAGAACTCAATCGCGATGGCAAAGGTGACATTGCCATGGTAACAACGCTAAATGGATTAGCTAAATCCGACATCGTTTGAGTAAATACTTGCAGTCTTATAAACCGTGCCAATAATATAAAGAATTCTTCATGACGAAACAATTTTCCCAAACACTTCTGAACTCACCTTATTTGCTGTTTTCGTTGCGAGGCGGCAGACATAAAACCGCCGCCATGCTGGAATTTGAGGTGATTTCTAGCTTCTAGCTGCGGGAATGCAAAAGCGAGTGGTTGCGTAAACGCGCCCTTACTGTGGTGGAGATTTATGGTGTTGGTAAATAGTCCCTGTGGAAATCCCTAGGGTTTTTCCCTAGAAGGTTGAACCGTAGGGGTTTTGAGGACACCCAAAGGGAGTTTGTAAAGTCAAATTAGCAAACTATGTTCTTGTGCAGGTTAAGGGAAGAATCCCCGGAGTTTTACTTAAAATACCCTGGAAGTCCACACTTCCCTAAGGTTTTTCTGTTTCCTCCCCCCCCCCCCTTCCCGGGGGTTTGCGCACAAAAACCACAGAGTTCGACCACTTAGGAATTTCCCTTCCTGCCTTCCAGTTTTACGTCAGCTCATAAGCCATTGCTTCGCAACACCACCCACCACTTTTTTTTATCCATGAAAAACAAAATCCCTAGATCCACTGTTAATAAGAATCTTAATAGAAATCCTTTAATATCACTTTTGCATGCACCTAATCGTTTACTTTTTATTTTCTCTGCAGAGATACGGAAGATCCGTCCATTTGCAAGATGTCTTTAAGTCTTCGTCCGGCATCCTGCGGCCCCAAAGCATTCCACACGCACCGCTTGACCAATGCACATGGGCTCGAGAGAGTGGTTCTCGCTGTTATGGAATGTGGCTGTATGTAGTAACATCGCTTATACCACGCGCCATGGCTGTTTGCTGTGACGTGCATATCACGTGACTGGGCTAGTCCAATCAGACGGCCAAACATCCGTTATTCTCGTTCGTCATTGGCTAACCCATGGTGACGTCACGGCAAACAGCCATTGCGCATGGTTTAGGGATTGGGCGATCACGAAACTTCCTCCGTACGGTTAATGTGGTGCATTGCTCAGCAATATTTTCGATTATTTCGATATTTAACAATAATTATGTAACCATTTTCTAGTTGCTCAATTTAGCAACGCGTTAACTGGCATGCCTAAGGATTCAAGAAGTTATACAAATTAGTTTATTTATTTGCTTTCTGAATCTGTTCAACAACAAATAAAAATAAAAATAAGCGCCAACCCAATGTTTATTAAAAGCACTAAAAAGGGTCCTCTTGAACTAGTAAGCTTATTTTGGTACGATTTTACAAAGTTGCGATTACCGTGGAACGTGAAAAAGCACTGCGGTACAGTACCACCGTTGCATGGGTTATTTATACATGGCAATAATATCACAGTATCGCTCGTCCCATTGAAGGAAGAAGATTTTGTACTATACTACATCAATTCTGTTGTTGTTGTTGTTGTTGTAATTTGTGCTGTTACTCTGTTTTAAGGGCTGGGAGTTTCCAATTGCTGGAAGAAGATTTTGTATTATACGACATAAAATCTGTTTTTGTTGTTGTTTTTGTTGTTGCTGTTGTAATCGTTTGTGCTGTCACTGTGTTTAAGGGCTAGGAATTTTGTCTAAATACAAGACATTAAAAAATTGTAAGGGTTTTTGTACTTATTTACGAACGATACGGTGTGCACATCTGATGATTGTTTGTTTAATGATGTTGTAACGTACAGGAAATCTTTACCCTGCAATTCGGCTGGTAAAACTGATAATACAAATTTAGCGTTGGATTTCTATCGCACTCTTCTATGACAAACGGAAAAAAATCTACGTATTGAGTTTTGAACTAGACAAACAAAAAAAACGATACAAACGAATTAGTGAAGGTGTTTGTTAACTTAGCATTTGACAAAATCGCAAAATATTAGATGGAAATAGCAAGCCGAGTACGTGGAGTGTTTTTGGAAACAGTTACAGGGAATTGCCACTGCCCACAAATAACGAAAAGTTGCAGTACGAAGTTGAACGTTATAATGAAACAAGACTACTGTCGATTTAAAACGAATTTAACTGTCATACAATCGTCACACTTTACTCAAGATTACAAAACACTGAGTGTTAGGTACTAGTTGTAACCGACACGCTTAATTTAAAAATTCGATCTTATCCTATACTCGATGAAGCATCATGGTGTTCCTATATCCATGCACCAAATTAATTTCCGGGTTGAGCTACATAAGGGAATGCAGATTTTTTGTCTTTTTTTTTTATATCATGTTTTTTTTTAATTTAACATCTTCAGTTTTGTAGCTATTCCACGAAGAAAATTACTTTTACTATTGTTGTTACTTATAGCCTAATAAAGTTAATAGCTTATATCTTGTGGTATTCCGTTATTGAACTGAAGACTCATCGTAAATCAATAACAATAGACTAGCAAATCGCTTTTGGTAAGCGAGAAAATCTTGTTGCTTAAGGGTACGTTTAGGAAACGACTAGCTTTTGGATTCTGGCAGCTAGAAGCTAGAAATTACCTGAAATTCCAACATGGCGGCGGTTTTAGTTCTATCAGCTCACAACGACAACAGTCAATGCTGTGAGTTCAGAAGTGGCTGGAAAAATTGTTTCTTCAGGAGGAATACTTCATGTTATTGTAGCGAATTATAAGACTGCAAGCGTTTACTCAATCGATGTCGGACTTAGCTAATCCAGGTAGCGATGTTGCCATGGCAACTACACCTTTGCCATCGCGATTAAATTCCAGCTGCGAGAATACAAAGACTCGAGTCACTGCGTAAATACGCCCTAAGGACGCGTTATGCAACGACTCACATTTGCATTCACGCAGCTGGAAGTCTTCTGAAATCTTCGTCGGCTCGTAACGAAAACAGTCAATAATGTGAGTTCAAAGGCGACTGTTAAAATTGTTTAAGGAGGAATTCATTATCTTATTGTCACGGATTATAAGACTGCACGCGTTTACTCAACGGGTCGGATTTAGGTAGTCCAGGTAGCGTTGTTACCGCGTCAACGACATCTTTACCATCCATCGCGATTAAATTGTAGCGGCGAGAATGCAAAGGCGCGTCGTTGCGTAAACGTACCCTAATGTGCCCTAAGTGGCAAATTCCACCTACGAGGTACTAAATAAACAAAATGTGTGATGACTGTAACAGGTAGGAACTAGTGTTGCATTTTTATCAGTATTGAGGTTTTTTTTTTGTACGTATTATTGTGGAGGATAACGTTGATTGAACGTTTTGTATGATAGAGATTGAATAAAGTTTCATGTCTATAGTCTTTCCTTTACTTTTTTTCGTTGGACGAAGCAGGATGGCGAGCACCTCTCGAATTGATTGACAGTGACTCCAGACGATTATTGACAGACTTCCAAAAAAAAAATAAATACTGCATTCCGAGTCAATAATCAATAACGCTTTGTCTGTTGCAGATTGTGTATGAGGGGAGGGGAGTGTCAGATTTTTTGGGGGTCATAAACGTAATTTCTGATGATAAAATAGACCTAACAACTTCCCGATTTTCATTCTTTCCACAATTCAACAACTTATTCACATTTTTAGCCTCTTCCTCCAGAGGTGATTAACAACCGAATTTGATGACCCAAGCAAGCAAGCCCATTGCAACTTTTTTAATGATAAAGATTAGCAGAGTCATTCGCTTCGCTCGCTCAATCGGCGTCGCCTCGTTTACTCTCGAAAAAATTGTCTTGTGACTTTGGTAAATTGTTGACACATGTTGCAGCCCCATAAAATATAGCTGTACTCATTACGCCGACGAGTTTTGCCACATCCGTTTGATCATTGTTCCTGGCGCGTTGGTGTCATAAATTTGGTGTCATGTCACCGATGGTGTTCTTCCGGTACACTCCCCTGTGGCTAGGCACACGGCTGTGACTACTCTGGTTTCCCTTTTCAATTCAAGAAGCATTGGTTCTGTTCCAAGGTTTATTAATAATGTCTGCATTACAAATTATTTATGGTTCGATCTCGGATGTATTTAGCATTTGTATTCTTGTAACAATTCATGCTCAATGTATTCAACTTGTTCATGCCGATTGTTACAAGTCCTAGACGACCAACTTAAAGAAGATTAAAAGTGAAGCGGTACCCACCGGTCACCTCCAACTTCGCGGAATCCATTTTCGCAGATTCCAATTTGACAGCAAAAGTATATTTTTCCAGAAAGAAATTTGAGGTCAGCATTCTGCGAGAATGGAATTCCGAAACTGCGGAAATTATGCTCATTTTTGTAGAACAAATTTGCCGAAGGAAAATACGACCTACTGCCCTTTGACGAGCTGCATTGGACATGAACCATCTTATGAGCTGCCGTTGACATAACCCAGTTTAGAAGGAAAAAATGTGGCTTCCTGTGTTTGCTAGTCCCGTATAATGAAAAAATCCAGAAAAATCCTTCTTTTGAGATTGGTTGTATCGGCATTTTTTGTTTGTTTAACCAGTATGAAACAACGAATGAGAGAACGCGCTTCGTGTCCCTTTATACACATGGAGATTTCTGTATTCTTAAAAGAGTATGACGCAAGCAACAGTGAAACGCAGTAGTGCGACTAAAAGTTGGCTTTGTGGTTACGGTCGAATGGCGTCGCACTTCTTGTTAAATTTGGTAGAAACGGAAATCTAGATACACGCTAGTGTGTCGCGCCAAGTTAAGCAACAAACATCACATCAATTCAATTGTCGAGGAGGTAACCATTGTAGCGCGACGCCATAGCGTAAGTGTCTAATATCCAGAAGCATAGTTGGGCACATTTCGGGCACTTGGGAGGAAATGTTGAAATCGTGAGCAATGACCCACATGACAAAAATTAAGTTGTGTACGAATGTCACCTAAGTAGCTTTCAATGCAAAATGTGACCCTCAATAACGTTGCAAATCTGTTAGCTAGCTATTTCTAGTCCGCTCATCCCCATGTTAATTTCCATAGGGTGATTATTCGTCGATACCGAGATAACGGGAAGGCTTCCAGCTATGAAATTGGACGAATGGCTGCAGTACGATACGAACTGCGTACCTTTTTTAAGGTTTGGAGCCTAGGGGTGTACCGAGGATGGCGTGGGAAGGCGCGTTAAGTACGAAAATATTATTATAACCATTGTTAGTATTGTCAGCATCGTCTCTCATTGGACGGCCAAAGTTCGGACAATGACAACGTGTATATTGACGTGCATTTCTAGACACACGCTAGTGTGTCGTCATAAATCTAAACAACGTTGCCAAAGAAATTGTGTGTACATTCCAATTCACGAAAAACGAACTATCAAAATAAAGCCAAACACTGGTAAAGAGGCCACCAAATTCATCACAAAGGAGTGATATGAATTAAATAAAAATATTTTTTAAATTTTGGTTTTGTTTTAATTTTTTTTTTATTTATTGATAGGCGACTAAGGTAAGAATGGCTAAGCCTCTCAAGGGAGTGATAACAAAATTAAAATATTGGGAAAATGGCAACTCAAGCTATAGTTGACGTGCACATTACACATCTGCAGGCTAGTTGAGTTGAACCTAATACACAATTTATCAAAAGTATTGATATCATATCAAAAACCAAAACTGGTAAAAAGAAACGCCAAGTTCCGAATGGTTCGGCCCTTCAAAGGAGTGATATCAACACACCAAAACATTCGCCAATTTAATCGCACCGAATAATACTTTGGACGTTAAACGAAAACATGAACATTGCTACAAGTCCACACTGTTAGCGACAAAAAGTGTCAAAACACTTCAGTTCCGGCAACAGGCTGCATATTGCACATGGAAGCTGTACACACATTGTAGTTTCCAAAACCACCGGGAGACACTCACGGAAGTGACAACGTAATCCATGATGACGTCATTAAAATGGCCACGCCTATTATCTCTGGAACTAATCGATCAATCCTAACGTGCGATCTATTGTTGGAAAGACAATTTAATTTGCTAAAAGAAATACTGAAACAATGTATGCCATAAATCTATTAGTTTTGGTTTAATTCGAAGAAAACCATAACATGACTGCTGTGTGGTATGCTAATTTTCAATTACCTCCGGAACTAATTGATCAATCTTTTCCTGCCAACTATCGTTGGAAAGGTAATTTAATTTGCTAAAAGAAATGCCGGAACAATGTACGCCGTAAATCTATTAGTTTCTGCGTTATTTGATTAATCTTATTAAAAATAGCTCAATCTTATAGTGTGACCTATCGTTGGAAAGATAATTTAATTTGTCAAAAGAATTGCCAGAACATTGTTTGCCGTATATATAATAATTTTTGTTTAATATACAATAAACCATATTAAAACGTCATAAAATGACCGCCATGCGATATACTAATCTGTGGTATCTCCGGAACGAATATGTCAATCTTATCCTGCGACCTATTGTTGGAAATATAATTTAATTTGCCAAAGGAACTGCAAGGACATTGTATGCCGTAAGTCTCTTTTGTTTAAAACATAATGAACACAAAATTATTGCCACTTTATATGTGTGTTGGTTTTATTCTCGCGTTTTGTTAGCTATAATCCATCCAAAACCAAAACTGGGTAAGAGCAGCCGCCGAGTTTCCAAACAGGGTGGGCCTTTCAAAGTAGTGATATCATTCAACCTGGTAAAGGCCGCCAAGGTTAATCCTATTAACCAAGTTAATCGCACCTACTAATAGTTCGAAAGTTAAATGAAAACTAGAAGATTGCTAATAGCGGTAGCAATCTTCAAGTTTTCATTTAACGTCCAAAGTATTATTCCGTGCGATTAACTTGGCTAATAGGATTAACCTTGGCGGCCTTTCCCTGGTTGAATGATATCACTACTTTGAAAGGCCGACCCTTTTTGGAAACTTGGCAGCTGCTCTTATACCAGTTTTGGTTTTGGGTGGATATCACAACATTCATAGGCCTGTGAATACAAAGAATTCCACTGTCTAATAGTTACCTCCACCTTTTTTGTCTGGAGTGTCTATACATTTTCTAATTCATAATTTTTACGTTTGACATTGCCCAATTAACCGTTACACCAGCCAAATGGACGTAGTTTGGCTTATTGTATGCCCATGTTTCACATGCTTAAGTCTATTTAACTCGATTTTTGAGCGCTCTGCCTAACAAACGCTGATTTTCGTTCGCTTCGCTGACTCAATCAGCGCATCCCCTTTACTTGGCCCTCCCGAGGTTAACGTTAATCATTCAATCATGAACACATACTACAAACACACGGAATGGTAAATGTTCATACAGTTCTAATATTCTGGTGGCAGACGAAGATTAGTAAATCTAAACAACTCACCAGCTGTTTAAAATTCCTCGCCACTTACACTAGACTGCAAGAACAGTAAGTCTGCATAAAATAAAATGTCCGCGTCACGTTATTGATGACACTTTTTCTCCATAAAGAACACGTTCCCACCTGTGCTGACGATGAGAATTTTGTTTCCTAATCTTCTTTCCAGCAATATTGTCCCTTTTATCCTGGTGGGGCAGATAATTCAGTTTGGATTCGTGTACCGTAAAAAAACAAGACCAAACCTATGCAATAAAAGATAAAGATATTCAGTCTCTTAGTGAACCATCTATTTGCAAAAACAGCGCATTCTGACAATTAAGCACTGAAACGATGATCGTGTAACACTTAAGCATGTTATAATCTACTGTTGGATGACAATACAAACAATGGTTACAACAATAATTTTGCACTTACAAGCCACTTTAAGGCCACGTGCATCTAGCTGCAACCCCCATTTTAGAAAAAGGCACTTCCCCATATGAACCTTTACCTGTCTGCCGAAATTTAGGTCTGGCAACTTTCCCTACTGAGCTGTAGACGTGTCGTTATACCCTATGAGAATTAACATGGGAGCCTGGTGACAGCTAGTTACTAGTTACTAGTAACACTCAACGTTATTGAGGGCACATTTTCTCCATAAAGAACACGTTCCCACATTTTCGTGTTGAGGTTTTCTTTGTAACTGGACCCAAGACACCTGATTCAAACGATTTGCAAAGATTTCTACCGCATGGGGATTTTACACCAGTATGCTGAAATCAAGTATAAGTTGGTTTCAGTTAAAAGACACAGTCTGCTAGTGAGCCGCCATCTGACAACAATTCCGCTCTAACAATTAAGCTCCAACAACAATAAAACGTCTACTTGGCGGCGACACACTAGCGTATGTCTAGATGTATTCACTTGTGCTGCAATTGATAATATAGTTCACGACACAGCCGTCAGTACATCGGCAAACTCAATCCATGGAACAGGTATGTCTCATGTTTCACCCATGTGACAACCAGTCTCAAACTAGAACAATCGAAGAATAAAGCAGAATTGGCTTGCCCGAGTCCTCCACAAGTCTTCTTCGCGTACGACTGAACGTTCATGTGATGCACCGTTACCAATGGTAAATTACACCAGCGAAGAAAATTCATTGATGCACCCGTGGAAATGATGGACTGGCCAGAATTCACCAGAAGCAAAACTGACCACGACGGTAAAGTGTTATCATGGGTAACCTTCCATTCCCGTCAAAACATCCATGAAGGTTTCAAGGGTAAATACACATAATTTCTGCTCTCACTACTGGGATATGATGCGAATTCCTCATCCATGGTTCGCCGTGCCACGAACATTGTAATAAGTATTCTTAAGATGATTAATCATCACAGAGACTAGTTTAAGGTCGATCAACCATCACAAAGCTGCACGTAGAAATGGCTGTAATTTCAGTGACTTGGTTTAGTGAGCAGGTAGTGGCTAGAATGAAAACTTTGTTCAAGCCTGTGTTGGAACACCAGGAAGAGCAGACAGCATTCTGAAGTTATCGCATGTAAAACAAAATAGGTACGCACACAAGGTTAGCGTCACAGGCCTTCATATTCTGCAGAATGAGGTTATCAGAATCAGGGTGATAACATGACAGTTCAGACAGTCATTTAAAGGAAGGCACCAAGAATCGGCTGAATTGATATTCTGGGATGGATGACAACTGCTGGGGTAGCGTAGCCTCTATAGACTTGCAAGTGTACTAAGAGAGGTATGAGCTGTCATATTAAACAATTACTTTCCTGTACACTACCGTGTGCCTGTGAAGGCTTCTATTCAAATGTCGCTCTGTGAACAATACGACACACCTTTAACAATTTACCGTTTCCAAAAGAACCACATATAAAGCAGCAATAATTACATGCACATTATGTTTTCCTTCACATTAAACAAAAACTAAAATATTTACGGGATACATTGTTCAGGCATTTCTTTTAAAAGAGTAAATTATTTTTCCAACGATAGGTCGCAAGATAAGATTGATCAATTAGTTCCAGTAATACACGAGATTTAGTATATTGCATGGTCGGCATTTTGAGTACGTCATAATGTGCTTTCCTTCAAATTACGCAGAAGTTAATAAATTTGCGGCATACATTGTTCCGGCATTTATTTTAGTAAATAAAATTACCTTTCTTACCTTTCCAATGATAGATCGTACGTAAATATTGATCGATTAGTTCCAGAGATAATTGAGAATTAGTATATCACGCAACAGCCATATTATGATTTTCTTCAGATTAAACCAAAACTAACAGATTTATGGCATATAGTGTTCAGGCATTTCTTTTAGCAAATTAAATTATCTTTCCAACAATAGGTCGCACGATAGGATTGATCAATTACTTCCGGAGACAATAGAGATTTAGTACATCATGTGCTGGCCATTTGATGACGTCATCACGGCTATATGTCGTCACTTCCGGTAGTGTCTCCCGGCGGATTTGGAAACTACAACATGTGAGCAGCTTCCATGTGCAATATGTAGCTTGTTGCCGGAAATGAAATGTTTTTGCACTAACAGCGCGTACTATGCCGAAAGTAGCAATGTTGTAGTTTTCTTTTAACCTTTGAACTATTAGTCGGTGCGATTAACTTGGCGAATGTTTTGGTTTGTTGATATCACGCCTTTGAATGGCCGTTACCATTCGGAACTTGGCGTTTCTTTTTACCAGTTTTGGTTTTTGATATGATAACGTCCTGGGGTAGAGAAGGAAGAGAAGGCTGGCCACGACTTTCAGTATTTCGGTGGTTGATTTTATGGAATGTTCGTCTAAAAATTTAGACTTTCTTTCAGTATAGTCCTAAATTTTAAAGCACGCCTTCATAAGGCCAGAAGAGCAGACCCTAAATCGGTTCGCGTTGGTCGAGCAAAAGTAGAAAAGAGACGAAAGAACCAAACGAAAGCCTAGCACGAGACTTTAGGTATACGCATGCGTGAGAAGCCTTTCACACAGTTTTATATACAATATTCTACATTGCATTATATTGCATAACAAATTCCTATATAATGAAAGAGGGCCACAATATTCCACTGGTCGCCCCCGGGGGGCAGCTGGAAGTTCCAGCACTAAACGAACCTTAGGGCCCAAGGAAATCAGACGCCAGATAAGCATAAGGGGCAGTATACATACAAATAAGCTGTGCCATGTCCAATGCAGCTCATCAAGGGAGGGGGGGGGGGGGGGGGGGGGCTTATTTTTTGTACTGCAAATTTGATTCCGCGGACTGGACAGAATTTCTGCGAGTTTGTAATTCAATTTTCGCAGAATCCATTTTCCTAGAATATTGATCTTAATATTTATTTCTGCAAAAATGGACATTTTTTCTACGAAATTGGAAGACACCTATATCCCCCATTTCAACCATTAATAATCCCAATAAATGCAGAAACTAACTTTTCCACCTACTTATTTAGAACCCCTTTTCCTTTTATTTGCTACTGGCCAAAATACTTAGCTGACTTAATGAGGGTGCCATTATTTTGTCATGAATTATATAATCTTCCTTTAAGACGTAATTGTTGCCGGGCGAACACAGTACCACCAATTAACAATCATTAAAGGTGCACTCCGCCTGCCTTATAACAGCCACGCGCAGATTGCATCCGCGCATGTTACCATCGCACCGTTTCGCGAGACTTTGCGTAGTAATACAGGGCCGACTAAGGCCAACTGAGATAGTAGCCCAGCAGCCACTGTCTCAGTTGGCCTTGGGCGTAGTAGAGGAAACAGCATGAATGCAAAAATTGTGTCGTCGCAAACTGGAATGATTTTCGAATTTTACCATCACACTTTATAATTTGTTAGGCTAGTATCTTATAATTTTTCTTATAATTTTTCTTATAATTTTTCTTCGGGGATCTATTGGCATAAATAATTTTAACTTTTACCACCGTTAGTCTGTTAGATTTTTAACCTCATGGTAATTATTGGCAAACGATTAAAAATTAGTACATGCATACTCACAGATGATACGTCATGGTCACTGTAAGCGCGCAAAGGATCATATATTCGCAGGATGCTATTAAATGAGTTCCCAATATTCAATAGAAAATCTCCTAGACGCCATATTTTAAAACGGATTTTTAACAAGGGATTGACACTATCGGTAAGTAAATAGAACTTTGGGGCCGGACTTGACGTGGAGGATCGAGAAAAATGCCGTTGGGAGGAATGTACCTTTGAAATCTGAACCAAAATGGCTCGATTTGTCTTTACTTTAAGGAAGCCCTGAATATCGGCTTCTTTTCGTTACGATCAGTCGATACATCGTCTATAATAGAAAAAAAAGAAAAAAAACAAATAACAAAAGAGCACTACGCATTAAACGAGGAAACATAATACCGATATTTCGAAGCTATAAAACTTCGTGTAGAGAATTTGAAAGAGTGGTGTAAGTTAGATACTTTGGACTGCAAAATGGTGAAATTCGGTCATTTGGAAAACACGTTGAATTGTGAAAAAAAAATTCACGGGGGCTTGGCACAAGATAGGAGCGGCTCGAAAAAAAAACTCCGCGAGCGTCAGTATTATATATCATTTTTACTATATAATATTGTTGGCAGTGACGCACGCGGAATTTTTTTTTCTGGCTGCTTCTATTTTGTGCCAAGCCCCTGTGAAATTAATAGGCTACAAAAAGTTCAAAATAAACTAGTGAAATTGTTTTTGGGAATAAGTATTATCATTTTTATAACGAACCACTGTTGAAAAAAATAAGCAATTCCAAGTGTACACAACATTTTTAAACGTTTTTAAGAGG
>JAHWFP010140650.1:45513-108771 GCA_023313725.1 Lithobius niger | reverse complement strand
GCAAAATACTGTTTTTGGTTTTAAATGTGGAACAATACCTATAATTTAAGGACGCAGAATAAATGTTGTCAATTTTTGAAAAAAAAATGCACAATTTTGAGCTTTTTTGGCATTTATTTTGACGGAACGAGGTCAAAAGCACAGTAAGCTGTTGTAATCTCCTAATGATCAGAGGACAAGGAAATTTTATTTAACAGCCATACGATGGGGTTTACCGATATTTTATCTAGTTTTGTGAACTTTCTATAAGTTTCAGTAAGTTCAGGGCTTTATTATGACCAAATGTGGTAAAAACTAATTAACGATTTTAGCTGTGTATCAAGAGCTTTAATTTGACATCACACATGACAGAACTCTATCAAGGTATAACGTTTTTGTTAATTTTATAGAAAAACATACAATTTTTTTAATTTTGACTATTTTGCTATTAATAGGGATAAGATGAGGTAAAAGTCAAATGTTTAAACTTATTTATGATCTGCACATCAAGAACGCGATTTGATACCAAACATGATTAAGTTTACTGATGTTTGTTCCCATTTTTATACAGGGAACATATCTCTTATTCCACACTCCACGTTCCACAAGTTACATTTTATTTTCAAACCCAAGAGTTTCTCAAAGCCTTTCGGTACTGTAACACTGTCATAAGTTGGATGTTTCTCCCAAGAAAACTGCACGGGATGTTACTAGGCCCCCAATTATTAAGAGGTTTTAATTGTATCCACTCCCTAGTTGAGTAAGAAATCGGAAGCAGATAATTTCTTCCAACAGAAAAAAACCAGTTCGAATAGACATTACAAAATTAGATAAGTATATAAGAGGCAATGCTATTTGAGAGAAAGTTACTTCCTGTACAGGTTACGGCGTAACAAATACATAACAGTCTATTGGCATGCAGCACAATTTATTTTCTTTTGTGACATTTAACCAAGCATACTCACAACTCAGAACTAATCTTGGCGCATCTACTCTATCTCTGTCTTTGAGATAACATATCAAACCCTTCAAATAACATCTAAATATTTACAAATAATGGTATCTCGCACAAATAGTGGTTATAAGAGTAACTTCAACTAATCGTTTTGTTTTACAGTGAAATTCAAAAGTTTCCATCATCAATTTGACATTTTTTTTTTTTTTCAACAGTACAAATTTCACGATGAAGATGAAAACTTAATGTATAATTCCATATTTAATTATGTGGCACACAGTGATGAATGTGTGACTACCGGGTTGAAAATTCATAAGGTAATATGGTTTATTTTAAGTTAATATGTTGATGTGGTGGGATTATTGTGCCACCATTTATTGTTAAGCAACCAATGTAAGCAGAAGTAGGCACATTTGAACTGGTTGTCAGTTAAAAGCCAGTATAATTCACACACACTACCTTACTAAGATTAATATTAATATATGCTTCATAAAGAAAAAATACAGCGACAAATGGAATTAAAGATTAGTTATGACCCAAACGGCATCTCGTACAAACAACCTTCCTTTGCAATATGAATGTTGTTCCCCTGTGCCTTGCCTGTTAAAATTATGACTTCGGACATATCCTAGAACAATAATGACGTAACACGATTGGAAAAAAAGGTCCTACTCTCAAGATAATCTAACACGGTAAATCTAATTTTCACCCATGAACTAAAGGCTGGTGAAGGGAGTGTCACAACAAGGTATCAAACCTTACGATCATGAAATAAAGAGACTTCCCAATCTGATGAACTGTCGTGCCTGTCAGTTGGACATTTATCCTTTTTACCTCTTTTCCATGGTGCTCAGGCTGGAAATCGGAATACCCGTGCAGGTTTGCATGCATACATTTTGAGTTTACTTGTTTTACTTGGCTCTTCTATGATTACCAAGATTATAGCTTATTGCCTATTTATTTCATATGAATATCTTGGACATTATTGCTAATACTCAATATATTTTGGAACTTTATTTTACCACAACATTGGTTATTTTTCAACTCTGATTTGTCTATATAATTTTTATGTAATTAATCCTTGCTTTAAAAAGCTCTAAGGCGTTAGGCACTTAGTCATTGGAGGCCGTCACTCTTCTATGTGGTGGGCTTTTTCTGCTGGGTCACTTCCGTCTTATGGACTCCCATGTGTCGTTTACTTCATGGTGGATTATTTTTGTCTACAACTACCGTCTTTCACGTTTGTGTCAAGGTAAAGTACCATTATCTTATTAAGTAACTCTAAGCTAAATATTTTAACATGACGTTCGACTATTTTTTTGTGATATCCTTCTCATCTGCTTCAGTATATTACAAAATGTTGTACGATACATTTTCAGGCTCGTCCGTTTAAGGGACTTGATTGCTAAGGGAGAAGGAACAAAATTTACCGGTAATCTTGCCAGTTATGACTTTTACTTTTGTATGCTGTTTTCTATTTTGTGGTGTAATTTGCCCTCACAGAGTTTGCATAACTATTTTTAACAGAGTTGGTCTTGCATGGTGAATTTTCACGAAATTTACTCTAAAGTATCACTTCTTGCCGGACTAAAGTCAATATTGGAAAATTCCATCAGTTTCAGTTGCAAGTGAATTTTAGAGAAATGCTGTCTCTTTCTCTTTTGTCTGGATGAAGCTTATTTATTGTATGACAAAATACTTATTACTCATACCACCCCTATTTTAGAGAAATGCATGGTGCAATTCTGTGTCTTAACTCATTTTTTGATTTTACAAATTGGTGGGAGTTTTAATTGCTCCATTACTGGTTGTATAGGCTTAGGTATAAAAATAAATATTGTGTCATTTTCAAATTTAACAAACCTGGTTGGTGGAAGATTGAGAGCATGTAACCTCTTTTCTTTAACCAAAACCCCTACCACTCAATTGAACCCTGGCCGGTCGAAGTGTTTCGAAATTAGATGCTGAGCTTTATTGTTTTTGGTTTTCCAATTTAACTATCACCTTAGACTTATGAACTCTAACTTTCCCCCTTTGAATTTACGTTACTCTCCCCCCTCATTTTCAACAATTAAATGCCATATTAATGTGAGGGGAGGCTGTCTGTATTTATTGGTTTCTCCTTGCTTTCATGTACTAGTTTTTTTCCTCTCGCTCTCTTCCTGGAATATTTGCACTGCGGTATAGTTATGGTGCTGTTGATAGAAAAAAAGGGAGAGGTCGCTTATCAGTCAGTGCAGTCTTTTTTCCCTGGTTACCTTTTCTTTTTTCTTGGTCGTCCTTGTTTTAATTACTTGTGATAACTTCGGTCGTAATTTTTTATTATATTTTTTGTTGATCTTGGGTTGCTACTATCCTAGGGCTCTTCCATGGAGGGTGGTAAGAGAGAGAATCTGTTTTTTTTTTGCAATTTTGAGAGGTCAATGGGGAGATTATACCAGTTTATACCGTTCTTTCGCCTTAACCGTACCTGTGCTTCATAACGTTTATTTTTTCTCTCTCCTTTTGTTTTCCCGTTTAGCTTGCCTTCTTAGTTCTCACCTATCATTGTTTAGGAGTCTGTTTTTAATGGTATTATTGGTATTCTAACCTTGTGTTTTTTCCTATGGATCCATTCAACCTCCTAAGTATGGAGGAGTGCTCTGATTTTCTGCCACTGACCAGAATCAGGGATAACAGAATAATCCGGGACACTGAAAGGTAGGTCCCAATTATTTCTAAATGTCACTATCTGCGATAGATCTAGGAATATTTCTAGAAACTAATACTTTTTGTAATTTGAGGGAATTAAGGGGACATTGGATTCATTACGGGAGCGAAGTGCTTCTTCAAGCTTGTCTAACTCACAGGAATTAATAAATATTGATCCTCAGTCGTTTCATTAGCACATGAAGAACCATTTTTACATAGAGTTAATTCTCATACAAATTAGGCAAACCCATTTTTATTAAAAATTGGAAGTTAACGAAAATTTGGATGTTGTTAACAGGGTTCCTGAACCTTTAAACCCATCAAGAAATACTGTTAACCTTTTGGCTCTCATTCTGCTTCAGCTCCCTCCCTTAATATTTCCCTCCTTTTGCTAATATTAGTGATGGGACAGCACGGCTTTCTGCATAACCACCTTCTGGCTCGCATTTCAACCTCCCATTTTAGAAGGTGATGATGATGCAATTATTTTACTAAGGGCAGAATAAGAAACACTTGTTGCTTGCAAAGCTGTGTGAATTCACTAGAAAAATCGTTCTATGTCTCAAACCCATCAAAATTCTAACCTTTTGATTTGCCTAGCTCATGGATGCCTAAAATTTCCTTACAAAAATTTAGTGGCAATAATGACGAATGCATTGCTAATGACTTATTTTGTTATTGTGAAATTGTTACGCTAATATTATCCATGCTTTCAGAAATTTTTTTAAGGACTGGATATCTGTACATTTAACTGGTGTGGTTCAGAAGTGGTGGGAGGCTGAAGGATTCAAGAGAGACTGATCTTCCTTTGAACTGAATTTAAGGAGGAATTTCCATAAAACCAGAACCTATACGAGTCATTTTGAGAAAAACTGTATGTGCCATGTGATGTCAGAACCGGCTGAGTCTTTCTGTAATGATCTAATAAAATGGAACGATACGTTGAACGACCAACTTTTTGATAAGGATTTGTTTAGAATCACCTTCTCCCATTTAGCTCCTGCATTGTGCGTTCTGCTTTCGTTGCTATCGTTTTCAACAGTGTGTCAAATGTGAGAGCTCGCGTCCCACACACAGTATTACAATATGTGGTGTGCTATGGTCGATTGAGTTGCTAAGGCTTCTTTGAATAAGTCTGATAGGTGTCATCTGGTCATGCGGTTGCTTCCCCCAGGATTATCGTGCATATTCGTCCGGTAATGCAGCCCCCTCTTCTTATAATTTGACATCATCTTCTAATATTTCGACCACTGATCGTCGTTCTTAAGGTTTATTTGGGCATCCACTTGCAAATCAGAATATGGGTTCTGGTGTGGCTAAGCAGATTATTTGCTGGTTTTATCGTAAGTCGGATCATGTTTTTCTCAAAACACTTGTTGATGGTGACCAGTCGGGGGTCAAGTGTGGTTAGTAATTGGTCGAATTCAGTAAACTCTCAGCAGCCCCACCTGTGAGTCAAGTTGAGGCCAATACTAAGATAAAGACTCATGCAGTTGATAGCTTGTTGGGGGTGCCAGAATTGTATCGACACGGAGTCACGTTAATTCTGGGATTTTCTTAAATGCTGACCCGTGTGTGGGAATTACAGCAACTCCGGATTCTTAAGTTTCTTTAAAAGAGTCTGTAATAATCCAGAATTGTGGTAACACGGAGTTACCATAACTCTTGATTTATGTGAAGTATGGACACCTGAAGGGAACTGGAATTAACGTAAATAACATCCCTGCCTTGCTCGAACTACCATGTTTGCTGCGGCTATACAAATAACATTAGAATATAACATTAGAAACTGCAACCATATTATTGTCTAATTAGACAAGAGTTAGGGCAACTCCGTGTTACCACAATTCCGGATTATTTAGAACACGTTTAAATCAAATTAATAAACCAGAGTTAATGTAATTCCGGCTCTCAAACGTGGGTCAGTATTTAACAAAATCCCAGAATTAATGTGACTCTGTGTCAATACAAGCCCACACCCCTGCTTGTTGAATCGTGCTATTGGTCTGAAACCTTTGGTTCCGCTAAGCATTGGCAGTGTTGTATCGACGGCCATATGCTACTCAAGTGCTTGTTTTTCTTAGTGGCCAATCAGTTTGTCCCTCCTTAGAACCCTCTATTGTAATTCACCATTTACTGCTTAAATTATTTACAGCAAATGGTGGACTGGTGAAAACCTCTGGATACCAGAAGTGAACGTATCTTTGGATAGTTCATTACCATGAAAATCGTGTTGTCATTCGTTTATTGTTTGTGACAACTTAGCGAGTAGATTCATACTAGGCACAAACTTTATGTAACTTGGAAGGTTTAGTTATGCATACCTGAGTGCACCAGGTGGCACACCGATTTGATCCATCTGAGGTATAAGTTCTTACATGGTCTGGTCGATACCCTAGACTCTCGTTTTCTCATGTTTCGACAGAAATGCGATGGCAAACTATTTTGGCTCAGTCGTCGTTAGAGGCAGTTGATGAACTTAAACAGGCTGATGTCTTTCATTGTCACTCTAGTGTGTTTCGTGATGAGCTGGGTGGGATCTCGTACAACTGCTCAAGTGCACGTTGAAGTAATCAGCAATTAAACCTATATTAAACCTTTTCCTGCTAATCCATCTAAGCTAAAAAAAATGCATGAGGTCATTTAGGGTTTACTAAACGAGGGGTAGATTCAAAAGTCAAAAATAGTCCATGTTCTTCCCCGTGTTTGTTGAAAACTAAGGCGAATGGTGAGATGCACTTCCCGTAGAATTCGTTTTTTTTAATGCAAACACTGTGGTCGATGGTTACCTGTTACCATCAATTGATTTGATCTTAAGGCAGTTGTAAAAGCCCAACTTTATCACTACAATTGACTTACGATCCACACATCATCAAATTCTATTGGATGCGGTTTCCACCTGCTTGGCGGTGTTCAGTGTACCTGATTCCCATAACGAACCGTTCTATAAGATGTTCTTGTTCCGTCATGCATCAAAAGTCTTGCAACGCATGATTGATGAGCTCATGAGAAGCCCTGATTTCATTGTACTGTTTTAATATCAAGACGATCTGATTCCGGTTAGTGGCAGCGTGAAGCAGCCGTTTCTTTTGTTCTACTATCTGCAGTGGAACTAGGCTGAGAGGCTCATTGGGATGGTAAAATCTTTAATCCAGACTCAGATTAAGTCGTTTCAAAAGAAAGGGGATGTGGATTTTTCGATGACTGCCATGGTGGTACATGCCTTCATACATTAGAAGAGCACATTAGGAAGATTACTTTGCCCTTGGCAGACTCACTTTCGTTAACTAAATGGTTAACGCTGACAAGTTTTTGCTCGCAGAGACGTTGCTCAAATTTTGGGTTTCATTCTGTCTAACGACGAAATTTCGTTTAACGTAGCTAAAGTTGAAGCTATTGGAAAAATCAATACCTCAACTCGCCTCAAAGTAGTACGATCTTTTCTGGGGATGAAGGGTCTTCAGACTAAAGTGAAACAGTATTCTGTTATTGCCTGCCCTCTGTGGTCACTGTTGAAGTGTTCAGGAAAGTTGAGTTGGTCTGTTGAATGTGAAACTACTTTTCAAACTTTGAAACAGAAATTGTTTTTTCCCTGACTTTAGCACAACCAAATTTTTCGATACACTTTACCCTCTGATATGATAGCTCAAATGTTGGTCTTGGCATTATCTTTTCCTAAATTGGATTGGCCCATCCCACTGTGATCGTTTATGCTATTTGTGCACTTAAGGATAACAAGCTTAAATTTTCAACAGTGGAAAAAAGGCTCTTGTGGCTTGTGATCGACAGAGCTTTTTCGGCCATATGTGGAAGGAAGTAAATTCAGTGATCAGCAACAATGCTTTCCTAGATCAACTAAAAAGGGTGCGTAATCATACTGGTCGGTGTATGGGTGAGCATTACACCTTGCATGTTTCGATTGCACTGTGATATATTGTCCTACCAAGTGAATGTTGTTGCCGACTGCTTATCTCGTCCTGCCGACTGCTTATCTCGTCTTGCCATACTTATAGTCAAAGCCATTGTTGGTAACAACGACGCTGATGCTCAAAAGAAAACACTGTTTTACGGATTGTGATTGTTTTTCAGCGAATGGGCATAAATTTCCTATCTCTGCTCTTGGGAGATGGGCAAGGCACGTTTCTTATAATGCCTCAATCATTGGGGGTTGTTTGGGATGTATCTTTTCCTCATCAGATGCCGAACTCGTTTTTGTGCTCTTATTTCCCCTTCAGTACCTTATAGGTTGATTGTTGCGGCGCACTTAGGTCTAGTCACAGCTCATCTTGGTGCTGCAAAAACAGTAGAGTGCTTTGGTATGGTTAAAGACATTACTACTTTCATTATAATATGTTTAAAGCGTCAAACCTGTAAGTCTAAACCATCTGGGAATAGAGGCCTCGAATCCTCTTCCTATGTGACTCAGCTATTGTACTGCATTGATGTTTCAGAACTCAACTGTGCTCATACTACGGTAATAAGTTTTTGTTTGTTGTCATTGATTCCTTAACAAAAGTAGCTCGAAATCTTTGCCATTAAAGATGATAAAGCTACTGCTGCCGCTGAAGTTTTGGTAAAGCAGGTGTTCTCTCATTATGGGCATTGTAAAGGAGGGGGGGATTGAGGCTTAATGGTGCATCGACAACGTGGTCATTAGCGCCAACCTCAGTCACAGTGCAGTGGTCCAGGTTGCCATTGCACCACACATTACAGATATGTTATTCAAACCCCAATTTTAAATCTTGTCATACATCTGTACCTCCTGCAAAAATTGAAAAACACCGGACAGGAGTACAGACTTATCGCCCAACTGACGCGCAATGTCATGCGGAAGATGGAAACGATGACGAACACCATCAAGATGGCGACAATCAACAAGGAAGTGCCGGACCGTAAGTGGCCGTCGACACCAATAACATTCAGGAGGGTCAACCCCCCGCAAAAGGAAACAGTGAGTAAGTCGAGTGTGACCAATGCGCAAACGGGCCAACACAACCTCCTCACGGCGACTGCGGCGACACGCCGAGTGCCATTCCTCGACGGTACCCTTAATAGCTAGTAACTTATTACCGTCCTGTCTGTCCCACAAGGTCTGCCAAAAAGCGTGTAACCCCAGACGAAGAGCTGGAAAGGCGTCTGAGGGAATAAGGCTGAGATCCCTTTCAAGAGGGCCAGAAAGGGCCCGTTTCGCTGCAGAATCAGCTTGCTCATTTCCACCAATCCTAACATGGCCCGGGATCCAGCAAAAAAGCACGGTTTTCCGCTGGCCAGGCAAGCGGGAAAGCAAGGCTTGGACACGTTGTGTCAAGGGGTTCCGAGGATTGTAATTCGCTAATGACTCCAGGGCACTCATGGAGTCGCTGAAGACAATGAAATGGGTACCCTGAAGGCCAAGGATCTATTCCACCGCCAAACCAAGAGCCAAAAGCTCTGCAGAAAACACAGAGTAGCCCGATGGAAGGCGATGGGCAACCGTTACTCCCTTACACACACAAGCACGCGCCACGCCAACGTCCGACTTCGACCGATCAGTAAACAGCCGCTGATAATCGGCGTACTGAGAACACAGCCGCCGAAACTCCTGCAAGTACCTTGCTGGTAGAGTGGAACCCTTCAGGAGGGACGCCAGAGCGAAAATGAAAATGCCACTTGGGACAAGCCAAGGGGCCACTGGCATCTCCCCAAGCCTCAGGGCATTTCAAAGGCTATCTCCTGACAGGACTGCTGGAGCCTATCGCTGAAATCACCCTTACCCACCCTGCGTCTACCGACTCACAAGTCTGGCCCAAAAACCATGGACCAAGCAGGACTGGATTGCACAGCACGCAAACGCACAGCATACTGAATGGCAAGCTTCTGCCGACAAACGGCCAAAGATGTCTCCGAGGCCACATCATAGAGGCTGACCACTGGAGAAGTTCGAAATGCCACAGGCGCCACACGCAGGCCACTGTGATGCACAGTGTCCAACATCTGGAGAGTCGAGTCACTAGCCGAATCATACACCAGGCACGCATAATCAAGCTTGCTGCGGACAAGGGCTCGGTAGAGGCGCAACATGGCAGTGCGATCGGCACCCCATGAAGTGCCCGACAGAACCCGCAAGATGTTAAGTGCCCGCAAAGACTTGTCTTTAAGTTGGCGCAAGTGTGGAAGCCAGGATAACCTGGAATCAAACACCAGACCCAGGAAACGCGCCTGCGGGACAACAGGAATTTGTGCCTGTCCCAAGTACAGGCAAGGATCTGGGTGCACTGTAAAGGACCCCTGTATAACAACGAAATATCGTTTTGAATGGTGACAGCAGGCTCTGGATCAGCGTGAAGCAGCCGTTTCTTTTGTTCTACTATCGGCAGTGGAACTAGGCTGAGAGGCTCATTGGGTCGGTAAAATCATTAATTCGGACTCAGATTAAGTTGTTTCAAAAGACATGGTATGTGGATTTTTCGATGACTGCCATGGTGGTTCATGCCTTCGTTTCGAGGACTACCGGTTTCTCCCCCTCATTGCTCCACCATGGTAAAAAAAATATGTCTCCCGGAGCTATTGACTCTGCCCTGCACAGCCCCTTATATAAGAAGTCCATTTGGGCTGTTAGCTGTCTTGCCATTTGAATGCTGCTATTTCTTTGGCTAGGACCTGCCTCTATGGACGAGAAAGATTGTAACATGGTAAAACATGATGAAAACAAGTAACTGTTTTGTTTTAAGGTTGGTGATGAAGTATTTCTCTTTTCTCCCATCCATATTTTCATGTGGTTTGCATGCGACCCTTCGCCTATCCAATACTTTCCCAAGTACACTAAAAGGCCTGTGAATATCATTAGTGTCCAAGTTTGCCATGTGTACTTGACACTTTGGACATGCTTGTCTTTTCCCTCGCTTTCATTACCTTATTTATTTTTCTGCTTTTGTTTTTATTTACTTGTTTTCTTTTCTTCTTGCTCTTCTTTCTCTTTGTGTTTTTTTCGTGTTGGTGTTTATTTTCTTATTTACTTTTTTCTTGGTACCCCTGTATTATTCTTCTATTTTTCACTACTGGGAAACCAATAAGGATGTTGGAGGTTGTGTTGTACGGTACTATTATTGCATCTTGCACTTTTCTCATCGCTAAATCCTTTTGGGGTTTATTTCCCTTAACTGAATTTATGATGGTGCTTAGTTGGAGAAAGTTTTTTTGGGTGCTTGGTAAACTATCCTTTTCACTCTCTCTAGTTCTTGTCCTGTGGTACTTAATTGTTTAACCAACGTTACTTTTTTCTTGTTATTATGCGATCATCGTCTGTCTGGGTTTTTCCTTCTTTTTTGGGGGAAAAGTGGGTACACTTTTTGTAAGAGGTGGGGGTTATTTCCTGTCTTTCAGTTGGACTCTTTAGCTATTTTTTGGTTCTCGTGCTTGAAATCAAAACATCTTTCCGGTTTGTATGTACATATTTTGAGTTTACATATTTCACTTGGCTTTTGTATGATTATCACGATCATTTCTTTAATGTTATTTATTTCTTATGAATTATTGTATTTTGATCATTATTACTAATACTCAATATATTTTGAGCCTTTACTTTAATGCAAAATCTGATATTTTGTAACTCTCATTTGTCTTTACATCTTGTTTATGGAAATTAGCCTAATATTTTCTTTAAAAAACTTCGTAGCTTTTGGCACGTAGACATTGGGGCCGTCACTCTTCTACATAGTGGGCTTGTTCATCCGCATCACTTCCGTTTTCTAGCCGGCTTCAAAAAATGGGCGCGGCTCGTCCCGACGAAAGACTCGACAGCTTGCCGGTTGTGTTTTTTGCTAAATAACGATGAAGATGTGTTTTAGTGGCCTGATGTGCTAATCCTGCTCCTGGATTCTTGCCACGTTTTTCTTTTCCTGAAGTGGACTAAATTGGAGCGACGTGTTGTTTACTTTGTGGTGCATCATTTGGTCTAGAACAACAGCCTTTCCCGTTTGTGTCAAGGTAAAGAAGCATTATCCTCTGAAGTATCCTCCAACCTAAATACTTTTAAGTGACATTCGACTAATTTTATGAATTAATATACTCCTAATCTGGTGAAACAATATTGCTGCAGTATTTTATGGAACGCCATGTGATACATTTTAGACTCGTCCGTTTGATGGATTTGGCAGATGGTATCACGTCAAAACAGCGCGGAAATAATAGCGAGCGAAAAAACAGCAACGTCATAACTGTGCGACAACAATGCAGCGCAGGACACAACAACACACGGTAAAACAGCGTGACGACATAACAGCGCAATGACAAAATAGATTGGATAAAACCTCATGCGGCAAAACAACAAAAAGTTGTTTTAAAATGATGACGTTTCGATAATTGTCAATGCTCTCCTCAGCATCTCTAAGTACAAAGCTAGACCTCCACAATTTGTAAACTCAACTAAAACAATTTTTTTATTTGTGGCGGGAGAAGCGAGGATGGGGGAGGCTGGGGGAGATAGGAGGGGGAGGGGTCACTCGTTGCTTGTGGGCATTTGTTCGGTATTATTTAGGCCAAAAATAACGCCATAAGATATTGTGTTAAAACGGGATGTTCAGGGCTCTGGGTACAAAATGACAAATTACTGTACACAGCTGTGGAGCTGCAGAAAAATTACTGGTAGAAAACATAGCTGGGGGAAGCAAAAGGGTGATTTTTACATGAACAGGGAAACAATTGTCAATAAGAATAAAATAAAACTAGCATACTGCATAAAATAAAATTAGACTTGCAACTAAAAGTTGTGGGTTGGGCAATGCTATGAAGGTAGTCGAGCAACAGTTACACTTTTTCGTTTTAGTAATTCGTTGAGCAGTTTCTCAGTGCACTTTTTTCCCATCTTGAAGGCTCCATAGCCTACCTCCGATTTCCTTTTTTTTATATATTTTATATTTCCTTTTTTTATTCGCTGTTGTATAGTCTTTACTGTATTGTTGTCTTCTTATCTGCAGTTTGTAATTAAATGTAATGTTTTTGTCTAAATAAGTAAGACCAAACAAACACTCGCAAGCATCAAATTATCCCCTCCAACCCACCCTTCCCCTCATCAGCACCTGAAACAGTATTAGTTGAATGCACAAATTATAGAGCTTTAGCTTTGTACTTTGATCTGAGGAGAGTATTGACAATTCGGAATAGTCATCGTTTTAAACCATCTTTTTGCTCTGTTTTGATGCACGCTGTTTTATCCCAAGCTGTTTTGTCATTGCGCTGTTATGTCGTCACGCTGTTTTGTGGTGTGCTGTTGTGTCATACGCTGTATTGCCGTTTCACTGTTATGACGTCGCTGTTTTGTTGCACGCCGACGGTTTTGATGCACATCCGATGCATTTTACCCCTAAGGGAGAAGGAAGAAAATTTACCTGTAACCTCGTCAGTTATGACTTTTACTATTACGTGTTGTTTTTCAATCTATGGTGTTATTTATCCTTGCATAGTTTGCATAAATATTTTCAACAGATTTATTCTCAAATGGTGAATTTTCATGAAATTTACTCTAAAGGATCACATCTTGATGTACTAACATCAATACTGGAAAATTCCATCTGCCTCAGTTACCTCAAGTGAATTTTAGATAAATGCTGGCTCTTTCTCTGTTGGCTGGATGAAGCTTATTTATTGTATGATGAAATGCTTGTCACTCATAACACGCCTATTTTATAGGCATGTGTCGCACAATTCTGTGACACAACTGATTTTCGATATGATAACTTGAGGGAGTTTTAATACTGGTTGTATAGGTTTAAGTTTAAAAATAAATAATATGTTATTTAAAATAAAAAACATAGTTGGTATACTTTGTGGAAGATTGAGAGCATGTAAGCTTTTTGTTTTAAGTAACACCCATGCCACTCGATTGAACCGGAGATGGTGGAGGTGGTTTGAAATTAGTTGCTGAGCTTCGTTGTTTTTGTTTTTTTTCCAATTTAACTATCATCTTTGGATTATGAAATCTAAAATTACCATTCGTAATTTTGTACTACGTCGTAGAATTTAACTTAGTCTTTCCCCTCATTTTCAACACTTATATACATAGTATTGCTACCTAAAGCAGAAATGGATGAGGATGCTACAGTACAGGGTAACCAGTTAAAATGTGATCCATTCTGATG
This sequence comes from Lithobius niger, assembly GCA_023313725.1. Lineage (NCBI taxonomy): Eukaryota > Metazoa > Arthropoda > Chilopoda > Lithobiomorpha > Lithobiidae > Lithobius > Lithobius niger. Next base: position 95,031 of record JAHWFP010140650.1, on the reverse strand, counting down.
GAGCAACTAAACTACTAAACGAAAAGTTGTGAAACTAGGTTGATGTGATGAGGGGAACTGTTGAACAAGAAATAAAATGACTCTGCCTGCAGATATCCAGGTCATTCCATTCCTATCCACTTAAATAGGCAAAACATACAATCGGAATAAATAAGGGACTTGTAAGAAGGAAGGAAGGTAGGGTATAAAGGGAAAGACACATCAGCAGGTTGGTTGTTTGTACCCAAATCTGACAAAACTGACCTCACTTAGATCAACAAGACAACTGAAAAGCCAAAGCCATATAACCATGGGGAAAACATAGCAAGGGGAGATTGGAGGGTGACAACAGAAACCAAGCAGGTGTGGATAAACAATCAGAGAAAAAAATACATAAGATGCAGCTGAAGAGCCACAGGAATCCTCTTCTTTGTGATTGGTGCCCCCAGTGAAGGAAGACTACCTGTAATTTTTTCCTCTTTGGGCCGACTTGCTTCTCCCAAAATCCAAACGAACTGCTACGTATTTTCTGTGCACAATGAGCTATGATCTGGAAGACAGACATTTGCTGCAGTTTGGTCTTGATTTCGATAAGGCGGAAGGTCATTCAGTAGCCCCTTGGGATCATTGGCTTGTCATTCTGCCTTTCCTTAACGTAGTAGCTAAAGTTACCCAAGAGACAAAATTCAGATTTGTGGTTTGGGGCTGTGCTTTGCTTTGCTATGCAAATGAGTTGGAATGTGGGTATATCTACCTTCATGTCATCTTCGTCACCTGAACTGCTTAGTTCAGAGAGGTTATAATACGAAGTTTGGTACAAAGATTTGAATTATTTTTGTATAGTATATCAGCTAACAAATCTTACTCAGGTAATCGGCTAAACTTGAAGCTTCACATGTTTTGAACGAGTGTAACGGGTAGATTTCACGGCCAAAAATATTGTATTAGAAAGACAACATATCTATGCTTAAAATAAAAGTTATGCAACAATCAGCAGGAAGAACAACACTACTAAATTACACAGAGAATAAACCTGTTGAAAATCTTTTATCACTCACATTACACTTATAATGCCAAAGGGGAGCTTTGCAATGTGCAACAATTCAGTTCTAACGAATGACAGTTCATTTTTCATGCGTCACGTCAATTCCAACGTACCACAATTCTTTTCTAACATGCAGCAATTCATTTCCATCATTTCGTTTGCCTGGCAATGTTGTTTGTCCGGCTCATCTGCATGTTTTGACTCAATAGATGCATCGATGGATGGGAATACTTCATGTAAAAGTTCTCCCATTAATTTCAGTTTGCTTGGAAATGATATATAATATATAACTACTATGATTATTCAACCAAAAAATTAGGAATTGCGTTTGTTGTGCTTTGCAAATAAATGTTGGCACGATACAAATTAATTTTGTTGTTTGGTTGGTTGTAATTGATATTTAACAATTAACTCGCTTGGTTGATGTGCACAATTGTTTTGTACTCCATGACTGGATGGACGTGACAGTGATTTCTTTTTCTAACAAGCCTTGGCCTAGCTGCAGATCATGATACACATAGATAGGCCTAATAAAAAAATGCTTATTCAAATTCTGGTTTCTTGAATACGTTTTCTATTAAAACAACTCGAAATCACTAAAGAGACAATTTTAAATTTACTAAATAATGTACTTTTAGCAGTATTACAACTATCAATCGTAATTTAGACAGAATGTTGTCGTGCTTCCCTCTCTGTGAGGGTGGTTCCAGCCTGTAACTTCCTCATAGAAAACGCGTTTTGTAGTAACAACGTTGAAATTTTTTGCAGAGCATTATCGCCAAAAAGGATTTTGAAAAGATCGGATTATAAACCTAGGTTGCCAGTCAACCCTTTTGACCAGATATTTTCTCATTTTACTTGTTGTTTGACTCTGCATGCTTTTTATCTTGGGTTGATGTTAGTGGTTCTTAATCTAAATATTATTGAACGTAAACCCTTTCTTAGGGTTTTAAAAAAAAACGTTCTGCAAGTTAATTTTGGTATCGTATTTTGAGATAACATCATGACATCATTATTGACTTATTTATTTTTTAAATATAGGCTTCATGACCACAGTTGAAATATTTCGAAATAGATAGCAACAACTGGTCAACCACTTTTTCTTTGACCGATTCTAAGGATTGAAGGATTGTCCAAGGCACAGGCCGAATATATTCTATCAGTCCAAGATCGATAAAAGAAAAAGTAGGACAAAAAACTTATCAGTGGTCCTTAGTTTGCAAAAATAGGGCCATAAGTTTCTTACCACCATACATTCGTGTAACATAAAGCATTTTCAGATCAACTTTCATTTTCCGTTTCATGTGGTGCTTGTTCAGTGTCATGCATGTCAAATTACGTTTTTCACTTTGGCACACCATGATAAGAGAATTTCTATTCTTTTCAATTACTATGATGGTGAATAGATTAGCTGAATAAATAGTAATGAAGAGGCTAAAAAAAAGAGATGAAGCTATGAACAATTGGTAAATTCACACAAGACATTTCAAATGAACTGTTCTTGTATGTTGCAGACTTGAACTGTGAAAAAATCAGGGCAGAAAACAAAATTGGGTCGATGGGGTTGCATCGTTATTTAAGTGAATAAAATGTAAGATTAATGCTTAGCGACACTGTGGTGTCGTTACGTGTTGCACCACACGTTAGCAGTACTTTGATCCATACCATGTTAACCCTCTATAGCTTAACACACTAATTCTAGCCTCAGGAGTGTGCCATACTAATGTTGCTACATTATACTATCATGTGTTTATTATAAAAGGCCATGCACATGATTAAAACCCGTCCACACCTTTACTTGCCTAAGCCATATTAAGTGTCATTACTTTGATGGGGGAGAACTCATGTTTGTGTCCAACGATAGGGACATATCAGATGGTGATGAGCCGGTTCCTTAGCAAAGGATTTTAGGGTTAAAATTAATTATCCCTCTTTATGCAACATTAAATGCTCCGAATATGCGGTAAGATTTTTTTTCTATTTTGGCAGATAGAATTAGTACCCGGATGGGACTTAATTTAATCTTAAACCTTGAATTATTGTAGTGTTTGAGTTGTGGTGCTGTGCGTCGTGCAAATTAATATAGTTAATATCCGTTCATTATGCTAGAACAGAGGGAGGCAATTATGTTAACGAAGGCTAATTTGCTCAATGGTTGTGTTCCACTTTTGACACGTTGGCTGGTTTTTCCCCGATCATGCTACAAATCCGACTAAGCTGGAATAAACGCAGCTAAATTTGGCCTTACTAAAGTGATTCAGCCACGCCTCTACCCTGGCTGGCAGTGAGGTTAATTTTACTTGTGTGTTAAAAATTGAAACCTGGTTGCCCAAACATGTGGCTTAGGCCTACAGTGTTGTTTTTTCACTGCTTGGGAAGCGTTTAAAAACTGTGTTAAAGCCTAGTCAGTGTTTAAAAATAAGTTACGGTTGGCAATATGATTTAGAACTAGGTAGGCTATTGTAGAATTTGGCTTAGTAGATAAGTAATTTTCTTTAGTCTCGAGTTGCTTCAGTAAAAGATTAAGTTAGTTCTTTCTGAATTGTTAAATACTTTAAGAAATTAAGATAATTTTGAAAGCATACGTATGCCAGTTACGGGTATAGTATTGTAGCACCTGTAGTGGCCATCCCAGCGGACGTTGTTTTAGCAAATCCAGTTATTACTGTTGCTGGTGGCAGTTTAAATATAAATTTAAATTTAAGCGGTAGTGAAACAGACACAGGCATGTCGGGAAAATCGTCTGGTCTGTACGTGGCATTTGATCCCAAAAATGATACCTGGGAAACAGATAGTACAGTAGAAGAAAATATGTTCGATAGAATTTTGAATATAATTCTCCCAAAGTACCTTGTGATTTTACGTATGATGTTCTAGTGAAAACTATTCTTAATGATGTAGAACGGCTCCCATCAGTTGTTTCTGAGCGAGTTAAATTTTTCCGTAGGACACAGTAGGCTGACGAAACAATTAACGAGCATATATCAGTGTTGAAACTGCTTACAGAAACACTGCGATTTCGATAAGATAAAAGAAATTAATGATGAAATGATAAGTGACAAGCTAGTCAGGGTGGGGGGTCCACAGTGAGAGAATTCAAATGGAATTACTCAAGGATACTCTTCATTGAAAAGCCACTGTCACTTTAGCTTTGTCATTAGAGTCAGCTGAGGTAGATCAAATTGAAATTCACACCACTGTCAAAACATTTAACTAAGTCACTCAAAAGTTTAAACAAACTAAGTTTAGACCTAAACCATCAAAGGATATCACTTGTTTTTGCTGCGCCCGCACGGGACACGTCAAATCCCGTTGCATGTACAAAGATCATAATTGCGGCCACTGTCACTCTAAAGGTCACCTGAAAACTTTCTGCAGGAAGAGTAGTAGAAGCACTAAACCTCCTTCAGTTAACTTAAAATCAAGCCAGAGTTATACTACTAGACCTAAAAGTAAAAACAAGTACAGCTACAAAAGACGGTGAACTGCAAAAACACAGTTAGCGATAGCGAATCGGAGGATAACCAAGTGTTAAATAATTCCGAAAGAAGTTCAGAATGTGACTCTGAATCGGGTAACAATTATATCATTTACACAATAACACTGTGGGATTGAGCAACGTTGATAATCAGGATTCAATCCCATTAACGGCAAATAGAGTTGTCGTTAATCAAATGAAAACATCAACAATTAACGAACAAACACATCGAAACGAGATTTGAAAGCATTAAGAGATGGGGCACAAGCAACATGAGAGGGAAGGGCATTCCAGGCATGGACAACCCTGAATGGCGTCGAGTTAACTATGGAACTCGATTCCGGAGCAAATGGAACAGTCATCTCCATGGACTGGTACTAGTATTTTTTCTAATGTGCCCTTACAACTTAGCCCTTACTCTATACACTCGTACACAGAGCGGGAAAGAGAAAGCCATGTACACGATTAACCTTAAAGTTACAGTAAATGGTCAAACCGAGTATTTTGATACTATGGTGTCAAGGCACTATAAATCAGCCTTGTTTGGTAAGGACTGGTCACCAGTTTCTAGAACTTATTGGCTCTGGTTTTGGAAAATTAAAAACTGTAAGGCAAAAATTAAACTTAAAGCTGACACTAACCCAATTTACCGTCATGTGTATCCTGTAGCCCTCACCTTGATAGATCTAGTGAACCAGGAGATCAGGCACTTAGTAGACCTTGGTATCCTGGAGGCTATGGAAACATCAGAATGGGTAACTCCGATAGTGATCGTTCATAAATCGGATGGACAAATCCGAGTGACAGGTGATTACAAAACTACCGTGAACCCACAACTCGAAGTCGACCATTATTCTCCCCCCACACCCGCAGACTTATTCAGTGAATTAGCAGGGAATGACACTTTTAGTTTCATAAATCTTAAGGATGCATTTCTGCAGATTGAATTGAATAAGGAGTTGCAAGCTGCCTTAACGATTAATGCACCACTTGGACTTTTTAGATGGCTGCGTGTGCCCTTAGGCTTAGCCTCAAATCCTGGAATTGTTCAGCATGTTATGACTCAAATTACAAGCAAAATCCCCAAGTGTCTGCCATTCTATGACAACATTTTGGTAAGTAGTAAAGATTTAAAACACAAAGAATCGTTGAACCAGCTTTTGACTGTGCTTCAAGATGCAGGTGCTAAACTTGGAATTAAAAAATGCAAGCTGTCAGGCCCTGAGTTAAAGTACCTTGGACACATGATTAACGCTTAAGTTTGCGTTTGTTGCCGGAGGTAGTCGAAGCTATTACTAAAGTTCCAAATCCAACAAATATTCAGGAGCTACAAAGCTTTCTTGGGTTCGTGAACCACTATTCAAAATTTCTTCCCAACTTGGCCCATATTCTATCCCAAGTCACCCGGCTGTTAAGCCCTAAAGTTAAATGGGTTTGGGGCAGGAATGCGACCAAGATGTGGAGAAAGTCAAATAATTATTTATTTACTCTAAAGTGCTGGTTCACTATGACCCCAAGAAGAAGTGAAAATTAGTCTGTGACGTATGTCCCTATGGGGTAGGCTGTAGCCTGAAGCATGTAATGGCTAATGGCGAGTCAAGGCCTATTGCTTTTGCCTCGAGCAAGCTTACAAAAGCAGAACAGGGCTGCAGTCATTTCAATAAAGAAGTCCTAAGCATTGTATGGGGAGTAAAGCGCTTCCATGAGTATGTTTATGGCCAGAAATTTATCCTACAATCCGACCAGAAAGCCTTTTGTGGATATATGGTCCTAATAGAGGTATACCCCAAATGGCAGCAGCAAGGGTTCAGCGTTGGGCAGTCCTTCTGAATGGGTATACTTATGCTTTTCAACATACACCATGAAAGGAGAAGGTAACAGCGGATGCATTGTCGCAACTAACCCTCCCCAACGCAGAGGAGTTTAAGGAGGTGGAGGAGCAATACAACATCTTAGCTTTAGAAACCATTTTTAATCTTCCGGTCTTAAATGAACCACTGGTGTCTGAAAGTCGTTATGATTCAATTCTGTGCAAAGTCAACAGATACGTTCACCATGGCTGACCCAGTTACTGTGATGATCCAGAGTTACTCCCATACTTTATTAGACATTCAGAAATTATTGTAGACGCTAACACACTGTTCTGGGGGTTTCATGTAATCGTCCCTGCAGCTTTGCAACGTCAAATGTTAAGAGATATACACAGTTCTCACCTGGGAATTGTTAAGGTAAAAAGTCTCGCTCGTGCAAAAATCTGGTGGCCGTCAATGGATGCAGCGATCGAGAAAAAAGTCAAGTCTTGTGCAAGTTGCCAAGAATTTAAAGAAAATCAAGGTTCGGATTCAAAACACATTTGGGAATACCCTCTCAAAGCAAATGCCAGATTTCACTCAGATTTGTGCAGTCCCGTGGACAACTTCATGTTTTTAATCATGGTAGACGTGTATAGTAAAATACCGTTTGTCCACATAATGAAAACAACCACTTCCGCGAAAGTGATAGAGATTATGAATACATACAATGCTGAATATGGGTTAATAGACTGTCTTGTTACAGACAATGGCTCGCAGTGAATGTCAAGCCAGTTTCAAAATTGGTTAAAATCTAAAGGCACCCGACACCAGACAGGACCTGCCTTTTCGCCTTGGATGAATGGCTTGGCCACGGTGTATGTCAATAATTTAAAGAAAATTTACAAAGCTGCACAGCACGATGATCTCGGAATCCAGGACAGTGTAAATGCATATCTTGAATCTTCACGAATCACGCTCAGCACTACCACTTAGGCTAAACTTTACTTTAATCGTGAATTTAAATCACGTATAGATTTGCTACTTCCTGACCCCAAAGTAAAAGCACGTCACGTAAAAGCAAATTCATTCCACTGTCAACCAAAAGTTGCACAAATACCAAATAAACGTCCAAGTTTGGTATCATAATTTTAGCCGTACTACAGATAAACTACGATCATCCGGAACTGAAAACTAAATATTGTCTCACGAAATTTACAATGTATTAGCGGAGGGTAATGTTATTATTCGTAAGCATCGTAATCACTTACACTTTCACACAATAGACGACACTGTTACTCCAAGCCAGCAAGCGCAAATTCCGTCATATTTAGCAATGAGTAATAATCCCGCTAATCACACAGAACTCGTCAAATCGAAAAATAGGTATTCTATTACCGGTAGTTCACACGGAAACGCCAGTCACACGGTTTCTACGCCTAAAGCTAATAGAAGCAGGAAATCTATTGGTTCACGTCATTTTGCTTTGTTGATGACGCAGGCAAACTCACCAATTGGTTCCAAATTATCTTCTTTTACGGAGCGATTGGGCGATGTTGCAATAATCAATCCCCGAAGCCTGGTTGTCATCAGCAGCATCGATTGTCCCCTAAGCCTGTCTCAGTGGTTGAATCAAGTGTGATTCCTGATCCTGTTCCGTGTTTTTTGTCTCAAAATACTAGCACCTCCTGTGAGAAAATTGGAGAGGCAGTAAATGCAGAGTTGCCCTTGGCAACACAACAAACACCAAAGCCAGCTAAGAAACGTAGGGGGAAACACAAATCCTTAACATCACCGTTGCAGGAAGCCATAACCGAAGCCGAAAAACCAAATGCAGTTTCTGGTCACCCAAAGCAAAAAACCCCTGTGGGCTGGGGGTAGAATAAGCCCACCGTACCCCTGCGTGTCGTAGAAGGCGACTAAAAGGGAACCCAAGATCACGGTCTGCTAGTGTGCCAAGGGTCTGCATGGTGGAGGGTTTTTTGTCCGTCTTTAACACTAGCGACCTCAACACTACGATTTGCGAGTGCGCCTATGGTGTGTATGGCAGGCAGGTTTAACACCCGTCGCAGGCACTAGTCATAAAGAGCTGAAGGGACATCCAGACAAACCGGGCCCGGGGTGGCTGCTTAGAGGATATTTGGTGGTTTGAATCCCCTTTTGGGTTTGATTCCAATTTGCCCATTCTGGCCACGGGGCTTTTCATCCTCATCCCCCAGCATGTTGGCCGTGTGCTGCAACCTATTAATCCGTGGAGGCGGAGATCCTGGATTTCGGGCTTTGGCTCCTTATTCCAGAGGACGGGTGGCCTGGGCGAACCGGCCTAAGGTCAATCGGTTATGACCTTTCGGGTTCAGTTGATGTGTGGAGGCGGCTTGTACTGTATCCATCTGCATCACGGACCCGAACTGTTTGAGTTATCGACGGAGGTGGTGTGTATGGCTTCCTTGGTGGCCTTGCCTCTTGGCATGCTTAGGCTGCTACCTCACCGAGATAGACGGCGGTGTTAGCTTCCTGGTGCAGGGCCCTGGGTATGCGGCTTCCGGCCCTGCATCACCCGAGTGCCGTGCGGGGTTTTCTTTTCTGGGGGCGCACCGCTGCAACTTCTTTTTGCTCTCCATGACAACTACTTCCCCCCCCCCCCCGAAATAATTTCTTCCCCAACAAAAATTCTTCCCCTCCTCGCTGCACCAGCAAGTGCCAGAGGAGGGAACCAGAGATGGTTGGGTTGATGCCCAGTTACCAGACGTCAGTAAAAGTCGGGTCCGAGTCCCGAAGTTCCTGGTGGTGACAGGCGAGGGCCGAGATGTTACACAACTCGGTCTATTCACTGTCCACAAAGCACTAAAAGGGATCTGTGGTTCAGATCCAAGAGTGTCTCTCGGCTCCGTGCTGGGGATACCTTGTGGAGGTTTCAGACGATGCTTACGCAAAGAGGCTTTTGAAGGCGAGTGCACCTGGATTATGCCCGGTGCATGTGGAGCCGCATTGTACCTTAAATAGCAGTAAGGGGGTCGTGACATGCTTCGATTTGAGGGGTCTCAGTGATGATGTCATCCTGGACGAACTCAAGTCACAAGGCGTTACGGCCGTTAGACGCTTGACGCGGAAAGGTGACATTGGTGCTCAGCCAACTGACACCTTTTTCCTGACCTTTGATTCGTCGATTGCATCACAACACATTGCGCTATTTCCGCGACTTGGGAAAAAGTTCCAAGAAGATGACAAACTTGTGGTTCATACGAATGTGCTGATGCGTCAATTGTGCATTGCACTAAATCTTAACTTTGTAGCCATTGACTCTGCTATCTCAAAGGATCGTACATTGACTGCTCGTGATGGATTACACCTAACATTGAAGGGAAAATTGGTGTTGAGAAACGAGATAAGTACTGTCCTACTGCCGTCGGAAAACCCTCTTTCTTAATGGGGGCTAGTCCCCAACATTCGGGCTCTCGGGCCAGCAGGTTTATTTCTTCTTATGGCTTGCGTTGTTTATCACTAAACGCTCGTAGTTTAGTTAAAAATCTTGCTTTCTTCCAGGTGTTGTTGGCGGAGGGTTCCTACGACATATTTTTTATCGTGGAAACCTGGTTGACTGGCGGCATCACTGATACAGAGATAACACACACTTTTCCCTATGACATCCTGCGCTTGGACAGAAGGTCTCGGGGAGGAGGTGTGGCTTGTGTATACCGGAAAAATTTGCCCATGGTCTTGTCTTCGGTTGGTGCAGATGTTGAGGGAATCTCGGTTCTTCTTCCCTCACTTGGCATGAATTTCATCCTGGTCTACCTACCCGACAGTTTTGATGGGCAGCTCGTTGGCAGGGTGGCATCATACATTGTATCCTCGGTCAAATCGCAGTACCAGAATGTTCTTTTGGGGGATTTAAATTTGTCGACAATTGACTGGAACCTTCTTACTGCAACAAATAATCACCACCGTGTACTGCTTGATACTGTTACTACTCTCGGAATGCACCAGCATGTCCAGTTTCCCACTAGAGGCAGCAAAACTTTGGATCTGCTTTTCTCTGTGGACCACCGACTTATTTTTGGGGTCTGCGAGGTCACCAATCTGGGCACTAGCGACCATAGTATGGTCGAATTTAGTGTTAACTGTGGGAAATTTGTCACCGAGATTCCAAACAGATCCAGGGGCAAACTTGATTATTCCCTACTCCGTACCTGTCTTGCATCGGTGGATTGGAAATTTTTACTCCCCCTGCTGGGTGTCTCTATTGATGCAGTTTGGGCAGGTTTCACGCGCCTTTTTGACTGTTATATTGGTTTGTGTACTACTAGGGTGCCATCCCAAGCTTCAAGTAAATGCAGGCTTCCAGTCTTTCTGCGTAGAGCGACTAGAAAGAAGTTGTCACTTTGGCATAGACTAAAAGCAGACCCTTTGTCAACCGCCCTTAAGGCCTCGTACGCAAATTGTAGGATAGAGTATTCGAGGTTGGTTGACAATTGGCGAAACCATTACGAAAGAAAGGTAGTACTTGAGGGAAACCTCTCTGCCTTGTTTCGCCTGTACAGACGTCATACTCGATCAGCTTGTACGTTGCCACCATTTTTGAAGGGAGGAGCTTATCTTTATGAGCACGAGTCTAAGGCTAACCTGTTAAATGAAATTTTTGCTGCAAATGGCATCCTTGATGATGGCTCCATTACTGTGCCAATTGATCCGCAACCTTATCCTTGTCAACATCTGGACGATGTCCGTTTTTCAGGTGCGCGGGTGCAAGCTGCTTTGGATCGACTTCGACCAAGCCATGCTGTGGGCCCGGATGGGTACTCTGCATTCCTTTTTAAAAATGTTAAACAGGAGTTAGTTAATGCCTTTGTTTTCATCTTCTCGCTTTCGTTTGAGCAGCGAAAACTACCTTCTGTATGGAAGACGGCTACCATCGTGCCTATCTACAAAAAGGGAAATGCATCGGATCCAAATAACTACCGCCCAATAGCTCTCACCTCGGTTGCCTGTAAAGTCATGGAGTCAATTATCCGTGAGGATGTATTGGTCTTTTTGGAAGCAAACGACTTGTTAAATCCTGATCAATTTGGCTTTTTGCCAAAGCGTTCCACCACGATGCAATTATTGTTAGCACTGGATAAATGGACTTCGGCACTTGATTTAGGTATTCCTACGGACGTCGTCTACTTCGACTTCCAGAAGGCTTTTGAATCCGTGGTGCACAGCAAACTGCAATTTAAATTGGCTGAAATTGGAATCTGTGGAACACTGTTGGCTTGGATCGCTGATTTCCTTTCTGGGCGAACGCAGCGGGTCCTGGTTGCGCAAGCTTTCTCATCATCACTCCCTACCATCAGTGGGGTTCCTCAGGGATCCGTACTAGGACCCTTGCTTTTTGTCATTTTTCTAAATGACTTAACAAATGCATGTACAACAACTGACAAACCAAAATTCAAATTCGCCGATGATCTGAAGATTGGTGATGAGGTTTTGGATGAAACTGGCTCCAAATTCCTTTCTTCCCAGATTGGCACAGTGACTGAGTGGTCGGAATGTTGGCAATTACCACTCGCTACATCAAAATGCTGTACGTTTCATGTTGGCCGACAGAACTTAAAACATTCGTACTATCTGGCTAATTGCAAGCTGAATTCAGTGCAATACATTAAAGATCTGGGCATCAATTTCAACTTTGACCTTAAGTCATCCATCCACTGTAGGCTGATAACTACTTCAGCCTTTGCCAGACTTGCAATTGTTAAGAGGTGTTTTGTGTCCTCGAATAGGCATACGTTGGTTTGGGCTTTCAAGGTATATGTGCGACCACTGCTGGAGTATGCGAGTCCAGTGTGGTCGCCTTACCTCCTTCAGGACATTGATAAGTTAGAATCTGTCCAACGGTATTTTACGCGTACATTGCGTGGCCTGCGCAACAGTTCTCCTGGCCAACGTCTGAAGTTACTTGGCCTCGAACCACTTGAGTTGAGGCGCTTGAAGGCCGACCTACTGTTGACATTTAAAGTTCTTCATGGTCTGTTGCCTGTGGAATTGCCTTTTTTTGACTTCTGCACTACGGATATTACTAGGGGCCACTCTATGAAACTGAGGGTTCCGAAGTGCAACTTGGACTGTCGAAAATTTTTTTTTGCAAGTCGGGTAGTGGCTCCTTGGAATTCCCTCTCCGAGGCTGCAGTCTCTGCTCCATCTCTGAGTGTCTTTCGGCGGGAGTTGAATTGCACTGACCTCTCGAGTTTTCTAAAAAGATCATATCTGTGATGCCGCAGTGCATTTTAGTGGGACCAGTGTCAGAGGATGCCCCCGCAACCCTTCTGGATCCTTCCCCCCTAAATGGGGGAGAACCTTTATTATATTATATTATATGTCATCCTGGACGAACTCAAGTCACAAGGCGTTACGGCCGTTAGACGCTTGACGCGGAAAGGTGACATTGGTGCTCAGCCAACTGACACCTTTTTCCTGACCTTTGATTCGTCGATTGCACCACAACACATTACTGCCGGTTACCTGCGGTTAAAGGTCAGATGTTATGTCCCGAACCCGATGCGGTGTTATCACTGTCAACGCTTTGGTCATACCAGTGGTGCGTGTAAGGGTAAGCCAACCTGTGTTAGTTGTGCTCAGGCAGCCCATGAGGCACTGATTGTGCTGCCCCGGAGCAGTGTGTCAACTGCGGTGGTCAGCACCAGGCCTCTTCACGGGACTGCCGTGTTTATGTAGAGGAACGTGGTGTTCAGGAATTGAAGGTTAGGGACGGGCTTTGCTACTCGGAGGCCCGGAAGAAATCCAAACTATCGGCGCCGACGATAACACGATCTTTTGCGCAGGTGTGCAGTGCGCCATTGCCTGGACCAGTTGGTGAGTCTGCTGATTTGGCGGATTTGCATGCTGAGCTCAGGTCTTTGACGAGGACGGTAGGCATGCTTGTTACTTTGTTGACCCAGCAACATCCATCTTTGCAGGATCTTTTAGGTCCTTCGGACCCGGTTGCTGCCGTGCCATCAACATCTGCCCAGCCTGAAAATGCATCTGCTCCTGCTACTGTTCCTGCTGCCCTAACTGTTCCCAGGCAGGATAAGACTTCGGCTAAGCCTCCCCCTGGCCGGACTGCACCACAGAAGACGTCGAAGAAGAAGGCTCCTGCTGGTTAAGCCTCAACGTCACCCGTGAGGACGTCGCCACCGGGAGAGACAGTGAAACTATCGTTGAACGGCGAGCTTGACGGGGAGTCCATTGTGTCCCCTCAACATCATGATACTACTCTGCCCATGGAGCAGAAAAAGATTTCCTGTTCACTTTCTCCAGAACTTTTTCCTCCTTCCGAGGACAACTTTGTTCTGAACCTCACTCCATCTTTTGATTCGGGTGAGGATTCAGATGTTTTCGGATTGCCCAGAGGAGGAGTTGAGGACGATGATTTGGTCTTAGGCCCGCCCTAATTCCTTCACATACCATCGTTCAGTGGAACTGTCAAAGTTATCGGACCCATGCAGAATAGCTGCGGCTGCTTTTGTCCCATTGGCGACCTCTGTGCTGCAGCCTTCAGGAAACTTGCTTTAAAACGTCGGATAATCTGGTTGTTAGGGGTTACTCTGTGTACCGTCTGGATGCAGACCCTGTGCCACGTGCACATGGTGGTGTTGCAGTGCTGGTTCAACACTCTCAGCGGCATGCCAGTGTGCCTCTGCACACTAGATTTCAGGCGGTAGCAGTTCGAGTTTCTTTCCAGTTCTATATTACTGTTTGTTCAGTTTATTTACCACCGGACAAGCCTCGCTTTTTGGCAAGCCTCGTGGGATGGACAGGACGGCAGTAAATTACGAGCTATTAAAGGCACTGTTGAAGAATGGCACTCGGCGTGTCGCCGCAGTCGCCGTGAGGAGGTGGTGTTGGCCCGTTTGCGCATTGGTCACACTCGACTTACTCACTGTTTCCTTTTGCGGGGGGTTGACCCTCCTGAATGTTATTGGTGTCGGCGGCCACTTACGGTCTGGCACTTCCTTGTTGATTGTTGCCATCTTGTTGGTTTTCGTCGTCGTTTCCATCTTCCGCATGACATTGTGCGTCAATTGGGCGATAAGTCTGTCCTCCTGTCCGGTGTTTTTCAATTTTTGCAGGAGGTACAGATGTATGACAAGATTTAGGTTAGGGGTTTGAATAATATCTCTGTAATGAGTGGTGCAGTGGCAACCCGGACCACTGCACTGTGACTGAGGTTGGCGCTAATGACCAAGCTGTCGACGTGCCATTAAGCCTCATTCCCCCCCCCCACCGGATGAGGTCTTTGGGGTTGGTGACCTGGAGAACCTGGTTCGCGAGCTTCCTGCCCCGTTCCTCTTACTGGGCGACTTTGCGACTTTAACAGCCACCACGTCCAGTGGGGAGAACCTAATACTGACAACAAGGGGAGGATCCTTGAGGAGTGGATGCAGAAGGGGTTCGTCTGTATCCTGAACGATAGAGCCATGACACACTGTAACCTGGCCACAGGTAATTGGTCAGCGGTGGACTTAGCCTTTTGCTTACTAGCCATCCCAGTTCACTTCCCTTGGGCTGTCACTGCCAATCTGCATGTAAGCGATCACCTCCCCATTGTTTTGTCCACAACACAAGGGGGTTCTGTGGCTTCTAGGCCAGTTTGGTGGGCGCTTAAACGAGCAGAGTGGTCAGCCTTTGCTGAGGCTGCTGTATTTCAGCATGCGGTTGAGGACTTTTCTGGTGTGGATGAATTTTCCACTCATTTCACTGATGTGGTCCTTGCTGCTGCTCATGCTACTATCCCGCGTACGTCCACACAGCCGCGGTGGGTTCCTGTTCCGTGATGGACGCCTGTTTGCGGGCAGGCCATTCAGGCCCGCTAGCGAGCATTGCGTGCATTTACGGTCAGCTCAACTACTGACAACTTTGTAGCCTTTAAGCGCTGTCGTGCCCGTGCCAGGTATGTCATCCGTGAGGCTAGACGTGCTTCGTGGGCAGCTTATGTTTCGTCAATCACGCTCTTCACGCCTTCTCAGCAGGTGTGGCGAAAGGTGCGCCAGATCTCGGGGATGAGCGTGCCTTGCCCGGTTTCACAGCTGAAGGTGGCAAATACCGTGATCTCTTCTGTTCCGGATATCGCCGACTGTCTTGCATCTGCATTTGCGCGGGTCTCGAGTAATAACCATTATGATCCTGGTTTCCCAAAATAAAGCGTAGAGAAGAGGCTCATTCTCTAGACTTTCACTCCGATGGGCTAGAGGCGTATAATTTACCGTTCACCAGGCAGGAATTTGTTTCAGCTTTGTCTAAGTCACATGACTCCGCTCCAGGGCCTGATGATGTTCACTATCAACTGTTGACACATCTGCCTCTTGCCTCCCAGCAGTTCTTGCTGGGGATGTTCAACCGTGTGTGGGCAGAGGGCTCTATTCCAGCTGCGTGGAGGACAGCAGTAGTCATCCCGATTGTAAAACCTGTCAAAGACCCTACTTCTCCTTCCAGTTATCGCCCAATCGCTCTGAATAGCTGTGTCTGTAAACTTATGGAACGGATGGTCAGTGAGCGGTTGGTCTGGGTGTTGGAATCACGGGGATTCTTATCTGCGTCCCAGTGTGGCTTTCGACGGTTTCGGTCAACTATCGATCATCTAGTTGCCCTTGAATCATATGTGAGGGAGGCTTTTCGCCTGCGTCAACATCTAGTTCAAGTTTTCTTTGACTTGGAGAAAGCCTATGATACGACCTGGCGTTATGGGATTCTCCTTAATCTCTATGGCTGTGGCTTGAGAGGATGGATGCTACTGTTGCTTTCCACTTACCTCTCAAGCCATTCTTTTCGCGTTCGTGTCAGGGCGACTCTTTCCCGCCCGTTTGTCTTGGAGAATGGTGTGCCTCAAGGAGGTGTTTTTAGTGTCATCTTGTTTGCTATAGGGATCAACCCCATTGATCAGCAAGCTGTTGTTCCCCAGTCATTGTTTGTTGATGACTTCGGCCTGCGCTTTCTGGCAGCTCGCATGCAGGCCTGCGAGCGGCAGCTATAGCTGGCAATTAACAAAGTCCAGACCTGGGCGGTCAGTAATGGTTTCCGGTTTTCTCCGGACAAGACTGTGTGCGTCCATTTTTGCCGCCAACGAACACTGCACTCAGATCCTTGTCTGTACTTGGGACTGGCACAAATTCCTGTTGACCCACAGGCACGTTTCCTTGGCCTGGTGTTCGATTCCAGGTTATCTTGGCTTCCACACTTGTGTCAACTTAAAGACAAGGCTTTGCGGGTGCTCAACATCTTGCGGGTTCTGTCGGGCATTTCATGGGGTGCCGATCGCACTGCCATGTTGCGCCTCTACCGAGCCCTTGTCCGCAGCAAACTTGATTATGCATGCATGGTCTATGGTTTGGCTAGTGACTCGACTCTCCAGATGTTGGACACTGTGCATCACAGTGGCCTGCGTGTGGCGACTGGGGCATTTCGAACTTCCCCAGTGGTCGGCCTCTATGCTGAGGCCTCGGAGCCACCTTTGGCCATTCGTCGGCGACAACTTGCCATTCGGTTTGCTGTGCGTTTGCGTGCTGTGCAATCCAGTCCTGCTTGGTCCATGGTTTTTGGGCCAGACTTGTGAGTCGGTAGACACAGGGTAGGTAAGGGTGATTTCCGTGATAGGCCCCAGCAGTCTTGTCGGGAGATTGCCTTTGAAATACCCTGCATCTTGAGGCTTGGGGGGATGCTAGTTGCCCCTTGACTTGTCCCAAGTGGCAGTTTCATTTTCGCTCTGGCATCCCACCCAAAGGGTTTCACTCTACCAGCAAGGTACTTACAGGAGACCGGCAGCTGTGTTCTCAGTACGCCGGTTATTGGCGCCTATTTACTGATGGGTCGAAGTCAGACATTGGCGTGGCCTGTGCTGGTGTGTATAAGGGTGTAATGGTTGCCCAACGCCTTCCATCAGGCTATTCTGTGTTTTCTGCAGAGCTTTTGGCCCTCGGTTTGGCGGTGGAATGTATCCTTAACCTTCAGGGCACACATTTCATTACCTTTAGTGATTCTATGAGTGCCCTGGAGTCCTTAGCGAATTACAATCCTCGGAACCGCTTGACACAATGTGTCCAAGCTTTGCTTTCCCGCTTGCCTGGCCATGTTGGGATAGGTGGAAATGAGCAAGCTGATTCTGCTGCGAAAGGGGCCCTTTCTGGCCCTTTCGGTAGGGATCTCAGCCTTGTTCCCTCGGCCGCCTTTCCAACTCTGCATCTGAGGTTACTAGCTTTTTGGCAAACCTTGTGGGACAGACAGGACGGTAATAAATTACGAGCTATTAAAGGCACTGTCGAGGAGTGGCACTCGGCGTGTCACTGCAGTCACCGTGAGGAGGTAGTGTTGGCCCGTTTGCACATTGGTCACACCCGACTTACTCACTGTTTCGTTTTGCGGGGGTTGACCCTCCTGAATGTTATTGGTGTCGACGGCCACTTACGGTCCGGCATTTCCTTGTTGATTGTTGCCAACTTGATCGTGTTCGTCGTCGTTTCCATCTTCCGCATGACATTGCGCGTCAATTGGGCGATAAGTCTGGCCTCCTGTCCGGTGCTTTTCGATTTTTGCAGGAGTTACAGATGTATGACAGAGTTTAGATTAGGGGTTTGAATAACATTTCTGTAATGTGTGGTGCAGTGGCAACCCGGACCACTGCACTGTGACTGAGGTTGGTGCTAATGACCAAGCTGTCTACACGCCATTAAGCCTCATCCCCCCCCCCCAAAGCAAAACCGAAAGGTGCCAGATACATTAAATATCTAATAATTTAATAAATTGGTTACAGCTTTGGCAAACTGTTTAATCGTCGTAGTTTTCAATGTTATTCATAACCCAATTGAGGGTTTTCTTTTAATAGTGCCGTGAATGGCTAATACGTCTGTCAAATGTTACGCGTGCTGGAAATAGACCTAGTTAATTTTAAAAATGTGTCGAGGCTACAGAAATGTCTTCTTTACGTTGTTTGTGTGGAAAATTGATTCCTCGTTTTTAATATAAATGTTTTCTGTATTTATTTTCGGGCCAAGAGAGTCGTCTGGTGCACTGAGGAGCATCACGTCAGTTCCATTCGACTAAAGCAATGGATTCCATCATCACGCTGCAAAATTCAATTGGTAAACTCTATTCCAAATTCTTAGCAGCTGAAAGATGTTGGCAGTACTCAAAAAGCAATCTACAAAGTTTTGAAAATTGTATTAAAGTAATTTGCTCAAGTCCGGTAATGTACACGAATTCACATGACATTTATAAGAAATAGAAATGTCAGGAAACTTCGTATTTTTCAAGTTTCCTTATACTATTTTCCATGTTATTTTCAAATAAAAGTTTACATGTTAAAATAGGATATCAGCTTTATTTACTTTGAAAGCGTTTTGCCAGCACTCTTGCTCTTTTAAATTAAAAATTCTTTCTTAAAGCTAGAGTGTACTCACATCAGAAATAAATGTATAGGAAACAAATTTATTCTATTCTTTTGTTACATCTAGGCTTAGATTTTTTTCCATTTTTTTTCACCGGATGTAGTGTGGTGTCGTTACGTGTGGCACCACACATTAGCATTACTTAGATGCATACGATGTTAACCCTCTATAGCTTAACACACTAATTCTAGCCTCAGGAGAGTGCCATACTAATGTTGCTACATTATACTACCATATGTTTATTACAAAAGGCCATGCACATGATTAAAACCCGTCCACACCGTTGCTTGCCTAAGCCATATTAAGTGTCGTTACTTTGCTGGGGGAGAACTCACGTTTGTGTCCAACGATAGGGACATATCAAACACTTTGCAATCACATTTAAAGAAGAAAGAATTTAAAATGAAACGCTTCTGTGTTTGTTGTAATGCATATTTTTTTAACTTGTGTTTCACGAAAATGTAAATTTTTAACACGTGTTGCGAGATAATGTCTTGCCCACTGTTTTGTAATAAACCAATACCATATTATTTTAAATACTTCCATCACTGTGTATGTGTTTAGAGTGTTGCAAGTTGATCATGCTAATGTTTGATATCAGAAAGATAAATTACTCCCGAAGCTTTAATTTTTTAGTGCTGCCTAGGACATATGTCGCCATCTAACGGACAATAGGCAAATCCCAAGAATTGGGCCATTTAGGTAAAAATAAATTATAATGCAAACTATTGCCACTTTAGGAAAAATATATACCTGATTAACTCCACTCATAAATACAAACTCTATTTTAAACTGTACGCTGAATTTAAAAAAAACATGATTTGGTAGTTCTGATCTAACTTAAAATTAACTGAACCGTCGAACTTGATTTGTTTTGCTTATCTTATCTTATTTGTCTTGTTCATGATGCTTTCGTGATACTAATTCAAATCCGTCTCCATAACACCACTCAGTAACTAACCTTTGGCAGCTGACTCAGTGGTCGAGATGTTTCAGTGATGAGGCTAATTTTGTTTCAATGTTTTAATTGTTGATGACACCCTCTGGCAGGAATAGTCGAAAATCAGGCACTAATTTCACCAAGATATGTGTTATTGCCGGAAGTAGGGGAACTGCAAGTGAATGTAACCTGGATCAAATAATGGCATCGTCTGCCTTGAAAAGAGCGCATTGCTATACATTTTCCAGGCTTTCTCACGATTTTTCGACCGAAGTGCTGAAGATGTAATGCAGACGCCAAGCGGAAAGGAGTGTAGTGACTGTTAACGCCAATTACGAAGACGAAATCCAACATAGATGTTTGTAGAAATCACCGAGCAAAATCATTCCCGACTCTAGTACGGACAATTCTATTTTTTAAACACAGGGAAGCTAGAGTGGCTGATGAATACATATCTGTTTTTGTAACCAGGGGTGGGAAATCCTACAGTGTACATTTTCGTTGTTGGGTTAATTCCGTCTCCTTATTATATCATGTTGACTATGTGATTTATGTATATTTGCGTAAAACCTGTGTCATATCTTGTGGTTTTATTGCACAAATATTTTCTTTTGACAGTTTTTATACAAAAATAAGAAAACCTTCAAGTGCTTAAATAAATTGGACGCTGAAGCCCAGCGCATTAAATGCATTAATGACGTCATGAATTCGAAGAATTTCGACTGCAGGTACGTCAAGTAAAAAATACCAACTTGAATCAAAGCATCCAAATGAGGATAACTCAGGACAGTCAGAAAAGTCAGCTAAATTACAACATCACAAGACACATGTTTGGTAGGTGGCTCCAAGTTTGAGTTTTGACTCCATAAGGTTCTAACTTTTAAACTGATTACTTTAAGTTCACTCATACGTGCGGATTCTGATGATTTGCCCACGCGAAATTGCAAGTTGACAGGACAATTTTCATTTTGTTATCTCTAAACGATAATGGTAATAAAATGACACCGGTTGTGCCGTATATAATTTACCACACAGCTGTACCCATCATCCCCAGATCTAGTTAGGAATGCCTCACCCCTTACATTCGTACCACTAGTCCCCGCAATATTCTTGTTGGCAATAAGCATTCAGTTATCTTGACTAATGTTTTAATGGGTTGTGTTGTCGTTTATATGTTGTGCTTTGATGTCTTTTTATATTAACATATAATAAATCTCTCTCCCTAAAATGCTATTGATGAGATTTCATCATTGAACTCCCTCATACACATCTGGACAACACAGTTACCACACATGGTAATATCTATACAATTTCTCGCCTGACGCCCTCCTTCTAATTTTTGCCGTGAGGAATTTCAACGTCGTATTACCATTGCAAATCTACATGAACATGGTTTGTTGTGGTATTACTATTGGTATTTCCCTAGTAGTAATTGTGCAAATGATTTCGCTCATTGTATCTAATACCGAAGTAACTCAGGGTGGAAATTAGAACGATCCGTTACCAATCTGCTTGCCAAAAGGCAGAAGCGCCATAATACAACACATGATGCTTACAAACAACACATGATTCTTAACATTACCAACAAATAAAGCAGACAAAATTTGTTATAAATTTTACTTTCACATTCCAAATTTAAGTGTGAATGAACTATTAAATAATTTTAATGTAGTGAACACTTTTATTTGTTAATTAAATGCTGTTTGAGTACTTTGAAGCAAAGAAGTTCCACAAAAAAATATCTCGACGTTTTGGGTCAATTCTGGTTGCTTATCAGGAGGCAAAAAGGAGAATGAAAAATTTTTCTCAATTAGAAGCAATAAAAATAACAGCAAACAGAAAACATTCTAAATTTTAGGCGAAACTGGAGGGATGCAAACCAAACGGGGCAATAGCATATACATTTTTTTAAATAAAAAAAAACTAAAATCGAGAGAGGGAGAATGGATTGCTCAGTAAAACTGGCACCAACTGAAGTAAAAAGCAGTGCAGTATGCTAGCTTTTTGTAATGTGGCGTCCAACTGATGGCGAAAATAAGTAACATTACATTTTATTAACAGTTGAAAATGTTCTGTAAATTTGTGCATATTGGGGAGAAAATGATTATTAACAGGTGGATCACAAAGTGAAAAAAAATATGGTTTCCAGATTTGAATGTTGTTTGTATGTTCGAATGGAGAAGTCAGGTTGGTGTCCAGTTTTTTGTAGATGCTGCACTAAAGAATTATTCTGGTCCAGCAGTTTGAAATTGGATTTGTGGGATCGAAGATGCTAAATCAGGTTTTGCTCATGGGTTCCAATGAAAGTGGGCGCACAGATTTTGATAATGGTGTTTTTCCAGAACCGTGTGAGGAATTTCTTTTGCATTGGTTTTTGATAAGCATGCTTTAAAGTGAAGTTTTTGCTGACAAAATTAATGTCCTGTGTGTATGGAGAAAAATTCTGAGCGGTTCATTACTCCAGAAATATCTGGAACCAACACATATCTTCGAGGTGGCGAGTTACCGTTTTGTCCGCAGGGACAGCACACGGATTTATTTGGGGTTCGGGGGGTTGCATTTTTTTCCTGTTTATCCAGGTAATTTTTGCGTAACGAACGATTTGAGAGAATAGAAGCCATTAGTAGAACTTTATTAATAATGCATTCAATTTCTCAGATGGTGTGGTAGCAGGATGGTTTGAGTAGCAACTCGATGGAGTTGATGTTTAAGGCTGCTGAACTAGGTCCACGGGTCAGTATATGAAAGAAAAGGAACGACACGCATAGTTTGCGGCGGTTTAAAAAAAAATGTAAATATTCTACATCTCGAATGGAGTTAAGATACTAGGTGTTTAGGTATGGAGGTTAAGGAACCAGTGATAGTAGAGTCTTGTTTAAAAACTAGATGGTCTCTGCCTTGACAGTTAAGACAGCTTCTGATCTGCTCATGCACAGATTGGATGCCATCTTAATTATCACATCTAGGTAAAGAATCTTAAACAAGATTCACCCATCACTCATTTTCACCATGGCGGCCACGGGTATCAATTACATTTTATTCCTTAACATCACCTTGTACCTTCGATCCGTTCAACGTGTAACGTAGAATAATTACATTTTCACAAACCGTAACAAACTACCAGTGTCATTCCTTTTCATTCATATACTGACCGGCTATACAAATACTACAGTCTTAAAAACGAACTGCAACGAGTGGCTGCTCACACCACCCAGCAACCACACCTACTGACAGAGTTTTAATACATTAATAATAATTTCTCCAAAATGGCTTCCCATTCTCTTAAATCATTTGTTACGCCAATATTGCCTGGATAAACCTCAATCCCCCTTCTGCTACGCCAACGCCTCTAGATGTGATGGGTGGATTACTGCCTTTGTTGACGACAGGAACCAATTTATTGTATAATTGGTGACACTCACTCGTCCTGTGGGGCACCGTAGCTGGGACCTCTTTCGTTTGTTGTATACCTGAATGACCTTAAACCATCGTCCGAGGTCAATTTAGTAATTTAACTCTGGCATGTTTAGTGAATTGGTTGCTTTGGTTTTAGACTGGAGTGTTAGCTAACAAAGGCCACTGTCTGTCAAAAAGTGTAACTATTTTCATATCGGCAATCCAGAGGGCACCTCTCCATATTTTCTAAACCACCAGTCTTTACTCACGGTTTATAATGGGAATGATCTAGGGACATGCCTTACCTCAAACCTTAAACCATCTTTGCACCGCCTTTGTATTTCGGCAAAGGCCTTTCGTAGGTTGGCTATCATGGATCGCTGCTTCATTTTCGGAAATGTACAAACTAAGGTATTAGCATTTTAAGTATTTTTTCGCCCAATCCGTAATTATGCAAGCCCATTGTGGTCCCCATCGTTGCTGTGCGATATTGGCAGACTTGAATCTGTCCAACGGAAGTTCACAAAACGGTTTTCTGGTTTGCGGGACTTGTCTTACTGCGAGAGGTTGGTTCGAATCGGCCATCGATCCCTTGAACTTTGTAGACTCATTGCTTTTACTTTTAAGATTTTACGTGGTTTCCTAGCTGTCGATCTGCCATGTTTCGATCCCAGTCACTGTGCGATTACTTGTAGAGATTCTTTTAAAATTGTTTCACAGGCGACCAAACTCCATTGCCGAAAAAATTCTTTTGCGTCAGGGTTATCTGCACCACATGGAATCCTTTGCCCAGTGAGGTCGTTGAGGTGAGTTCAGTTGACTGCTTTACATATTTATGCAATAAAATTTGCCTTAACTTTTTTAAAGCGTCCAGAACTGGTTGCTTGGGTTGTTAATTGATTCTTTTCTGTTTTATATTACTTATCAGTCTTTTTTATGGACTGGTGTTAGTGGGTTCCCTCTTCTGACTCCAAATTTCCGACTTCCGAATATAAATAAATAATGGTTCAACCACAAATAAATAAATAAATAACTATATAATTAATTTATTTATTTATTTGACGGTTCCATACATTTTTGGAGTAACAGAACCACTCAGAAGTTTTCTCCACACCTAGAACATTAAACTTGTTAGCAAAAATAACTTCAGTTCAAACATGCCTATCAAAAATCAACACAAAAAAAATCCAAACATCCCACACACTTCTGCAAAAAACTTTAATCGAATTCTTTGAACCCATCCAGCATGCAGGTCTACCCACATTGGAACCAGTGAGCAGAAGCTCATCCAGCATATTCGATCGCAAAATCCACTCTCAAACTTCCAGTTTAAAATAAATTTTTAGTGGAGCATTTACAAATAAAATGGACACCAACCTGATGTCTCCAACATTAAAATTGTATATCAAATTCTATACATCCGAACTAGATTTAATCTGGAAACCCCTTGTCAATAATAAAATTCACCCCATTGCTCACAAATTTAAAGAACATTATCAACTGTCAACAAAATGTTATGGTACTTTCTTTCGCCACCATGGGTAGTTGGACGCCACAATTTAAATAGGTAGTGTACTGCATTGCTACTCACTACAGCTGGTGCCAATTTTACTGTGCACTCCGTTGTCCCTCTTTCGAATATTAACTTTTATTTATTTTTAAAAAAAATCTTGCGTGCTATTGCCCTGTATGGTTTGTATCCATCCAATTTCTTTTTTTCGACAATTTCTTAAAAAAAGACATTTGTGTCCATTCTTAAAAGCACATTGTAATTAATTTGTAGCCTACTTGCCCATCTAAAATATTACGAAAATGGCTGACCCCATAAGATGGCGTTAAACGGCAATATAAATGAAAATTTTACTCTTGTTATCTAAATCTACTTGAGGACAAAATTGTGACATAAAACTAAATTCTGATGGAAAACTGTTTATGTGGTTTTTCTATTCTATTTCTATTCCTATTTTCTATTTCAATTTATATTTTTTATTTCTATTCTATTTCTCAGAGGAAATAGAACAGAATAAAATAGAATAGAGCACGAGAGTACATGTCCTGCCAGACATCAGGGCACCCTCCCGACCTTGACACCTAAGATAAAAAGTAAAGATTCATACCAAGTAAAAGAGATTGCTAACGGGGAGCAAACTACCATACTACGGAGAACGTTCCAAGACTTTGCAACACGCTCTGTCAAGACACGAGACTATACAATTAAACGGGAGTTAAATCCGTGCAAACGAAGATCGTGGCCTCTTGTTTGACCACTGTACGAGAGGACAAAGAAATCAGGGTCCAGAATGATATGACCATTTCATATTTGGAAAACCAAGATTGCATCGGGGATGTAATTGTTTGGGTTTGGGAGACCAGTGCAAACAAGCTTTCACGTTCCTTTCAACCACTTCCAGGTTTGTATTGTGTGTATCGCAACATGCCAGGAGCCAAACAGAATCAGCACAGGTGCACAGATAGTTCCTCACACCCACTATACTAAAATCGTCGCTTTGTTTTACCCATGTAAGCAATGCTCAACTTTCCATCAATTTGTTAATTAATAACAGTTTGCCACCTGATTTAAATACTATATTACGAAAGAAAAAACTTTACTAAAACGCTGGGTGCGTATGTTGAACCTCACAATCGTTTGTATAAATTTAATTTTGATAGCTCTTCACAATTCTTCCACTGTATTAGGCACGTTTTCATTTCAGCAGGCGGGACGGTAAGTGCAGGTCCTGCAAGAACTAAGTTGGAGGATTACGATGATTCACGTAAATTGCGTCACAGGCAACATGCCTTTGGGACACAAGTTAGCTCTGCAACCGCCGGTTCCCCCTAAGCCCAACCATCTATGTCTCTGATTGCACCGCCTCGTAGACATCTCGTTTCGCAGTCATTCAATTGGAATCACTGTGCGTAAGGTTGAATCTTCATTTCATGTCACCATTTAGTGTGTCGCCACTGATATTGTTCAACTTTGTCCAGCTCAGTCTAATAGCAAAGGCAAACTTTCTGAGTAAAGTATTCGAACGTTGGCCTCATACGTTTTGTAAAGTATGGCTAAATAGTTTGAATGTTCCCCTAGTGAATATTTTCTGTAACGTGCCTTTTTATGAACCTATGCAATGAAAAGGTCAAAATTAAATCTATAATTTAAAGCGAGATCAGTAACAATGCCCAAGTCAGTATGCCGATTTCCACCAGAGATTTTATAACCAATGCAATAAGATTGTTTTTTTTTTTTAATTATTTACACCAAAGTGCATCACGTAAGGAGTTTATTGGTTCAGAGATGGCATGTTTTATGAAGCCCACAAAGACATTTTATCAAGGTCAGTCTCGGTAAAAAATCTTGGGCAAAAGATCTCCGGCAAAAATTCTCGGGCAAAGATCTTGACACCTTCAGCATAAAGCGCACAGTGGGCGGTATTGTTCTGCGTAAGGTCGGACTTAACAATTTTAATAAGCGAAGGGGCCAAGCATCCCCGAATTGACAAGGATCCAAGGAGCACAAGGTCCATTTCGTACAACAGGTTGATGTCTATTGTTAACGTAGGAAAGAATCCAATTAACAACAGATTAGCCCGCGTCCAAAGTAAACAGTTTTTTAAAACAATATTAACCTAGTAAGATATGGTCTAATGTTTTACTAAAATCTAAAAAGCAAGTAATTCCAGCATTAGCAAGTTGGGTGATGTGTTCATAGATCACAAGAATATCTGCAATGCATGATCTCACGGGGAATGAGGCTGAATGGTGCATTGACCGCCAGATCATTAACACCAACTTCAGTCACAGTGCAGTGGTCGCGTGCGTTAAACACTCAACGCACCAATTCTTCGAATATTTTAAACAGTATGGAAGTGGACGGAATTTTGGACTATATTTTAATTATTATGTAGGAGAGGTGCAATAATGAAATGTTTCATTGATGACAAGTGAGGTTAGGAAACAAAATGAAATTTGAGTAATGTACATAACAAATAATTCAGTTGAAACGGAGTTGCTAATAAATGCGCAATTTTTTTAAAATAAACGTGGGAGGTGTATCAAGTCCAAAAGAGGAAAAGTTTTAAGAATAAAATTTATTTCTCTCTCTGTATATGTAATTTCGTTCAAGTGTCGAGTAAAACAATGGAGAACTTTCATAAATGAAATTTGAAATTATTCATATAGGTTGAAAGCAAATTGTAGATTTGAATAGTTTTTAAATAGTTGATGGGTTGGTAAGAGCCTCCATGAGTTTTTAAACAAGTGATAGGTATCTTATTTGTCTCACTATTTAAATTACCAAATCGGAGTTTTGGTAATTACTTTTTGGTAAGTAGATTTTTTTCAAAACCGATTTCTGCCGATTTTACACCATATGATAGTCTTTCCTTTCTGGTTTGACAGGAGAGAAATCTGGTCTAAACCCAGGTGATCTGGAGGAAGTAGTATGTATAAAGAGAAACAAAAGTATTTATAACATCCAATAAAATTTTGAACAAAAATAACAAGTCGAGAATGAACATTTATGACAAAAATTTTCTTTCCAGCTAATCGATATGATAATATCGTTTAAAATGAGGGCAATTAGTAATATGAAAATCGTGGTTTTGACTATTAATGGCATTTCATTAACATAAGTTGCAAAATTAAAGGACATCAGGTCACAGTCGCTTTATCAATAGGAGCAGTATGCCTTATAAAAAGAATACACAAAGCATCGAATGTGATAATCTAACAAACCAGGTATCTGATCATGATGATGTCTGGTTTGATGAATAAAGGGGGGGATTGAGGCTTAATGGCGCGTTTGATGAATAAAGGGTTGGTGTAATTGTAGCTCCTGTAAACCTTAGATAAATTCCCAGGTACAACTTTTTAAGAATTGTGTAAATATTTCAAAGACTAGCAGATTTCCGGGATATAGAATTCCCCCAAAATCACAGAAACTGAAATATATTTTTAGAGTGGCAAGCGTTTTCGATGTACTACTAAATTGTTTACTTGGGAAGGGGCCTTTCCTTTTAGTAGTAATTTTATTCCAGGTACTGCAGGCTAGCGAGTAGGAGCAGTCGAGCTAGGTGTACCATAGAAGCAACCAGAAAATAGTAAATCGCCTGTAGACCCATTTGGTCCACACCACATAGCATCACACTCCCCAGAAGCATGAGTGGTCGATTCATGTATGTACATATGCTGATATCAGTGAGGTAATACAGAGGGCAACACCATGACTCTGACAGTACAGTCACCACGAAACAAATTGTAACCTGCAAGTGGAACACAGTGTTTGTGTGTATAAGAAGTGAGATGTGCAATGATGTCTGGAGAAGTTTCACAAAGACGACATAGCTCATCCATCTTATAAGTGTGGTAAATGGCGTTAATATAAACGATTTTAGATAAGAAAGGTTTAATATCATTTTGATACTGAGAAACATTAGTTGGTTGATTTAGTGAATTTTGCTTAGATTTCGATTTTGATTTTGAAAGAAGTTTTAGTGCGTTAAACATAAAGAATATTCTGTTGCCTCATCGATTGGTAGATTTATGTGTAATTTATGAAATTTTTTTATCTTCTCCTCCCTCCTTAAACTCTTTGCTAAAGTTTGCTTCATATGGAGGGCTATCAGAGAAACATTTGGTTTAAATTAATATTTTTCTTGGACCGTGAGTGGTTGTTTGTATTTATATTCTAATTGGTAATAACTAGCACAATGTCCCAACAATACATGGTGGCATCTGTAATCGAACTGACGACCGCTAAAAAATTCGTTCTTTTTGCTCGTCAATTTCCATCAGTGATCCTACCACTCTTCATTTTAAAGTTTCGTTAATTCTTGCATGTTAACACAGTAGCAATAAAATTAATAATTATCACACACACACACACGATGGGAAAAGTGCTTTAAAGAGATATACCTCCCAGTGCCATTTTTCTCGATACACCACATCAAGTGCGGCCCCAAAGGTCTATTTACTTACCGTTAGTTAATCATTTGGTAAAAATCCGTTTTAAAATGTGGCGTCTGGGAGACTTTCTGTTGAATATTTGTTAACTTTATTTACTGCGTCCTGCAGTATATGATGCTCTGCGCCCTTACAATAATCATGACGTTTCATCTCTGTTTGTGCATGAACTAACTTTTCTAATAATAACCATGAGATCAAAAATCTACAAGACTATGCAGTAAAAATTAACGGTTGTGACCTTAATAACGGGTTCAGTGAGTTATCTGTATGCCAGTAGAGGATGTGGCCATAGCGATTAAGGCGCTATGCAAGTGATCTGGGGGCGAACTGGGTAGCCGGTTCGAATCCGGGTCATGCCACTCCGACGAAACGTAAGTGCATTAAGGTGGCTTACTGAACTACGTTATTTCTAGTGTATGTTTTTCGCTGTTGGCTAATTTCCAATTTTCCGTAAAAATTAAAAGTAATTATTCCAATAGATAGCCGATCAAAATTATAAGACACTAGCCTAGAAAATAATAAATTGTGATGTTAAAATACGAGAATCATTCCGTTTTGTGACGACACAATTTTTAACTTAATGCTGTTTCGTGTACTATTTATTCCCAAAGCCAACCGAGACAGCAGCTACGTTCCTCGCGTGGCTGTTATAAGGCAGGCTGGATGTTATAAGGTAGGCCGAGTGTCCCTTTAAAGTATGATTTTTTAAAGTTGATAGTTTGCCCTGGAGCTGGTTTCGGAAATGGGGGTCAAATGTCTGCACATTTTTGTTGCACTTGAACACGATCTGGTGTTGCAGATGTCCTTAGTGGTACCCTGAAATAGTTAGCATCCATGGAACGGTATTTATTCCTATTTCTATTTTCAGGCATCCTTTTCTCAGTACAAGAATGGATTTGAGACCGTGTACTAATATGAGTGAAATAATGGTAGTTAGAAAGCAACTTCTTAATTTCGAGAAATACATTGAAAACTGCAACAAACAAATGAAGAGCTGCCAACTGACAATCCATGAATTCACTCCTGCAACCAAGCACCAAATTGACAGATACTATTCCGAACTGGTTGTAAACATTCCTAGCAATACTCTTCAGACTATACAGGAGAGATTAACATATAGTCTTGCTGCTCTATTAAGTGATGTGGGGGGCAGCCTTGGTTTCTTCTTGGGGGTCTCAATCATCAGTTTATTTGAGTATTTGATAAACCATACCAGAGAAGTTATAAGTAACATCTTTAAGGAACAGAAAGGTGAGTAGCAAAGAAATATTCTTGTTTTCACCCCTAAGAGAGGTACAGGGTCCGTTCAAACTTTGAAAAACCTTGAATTTCTGTAAAACGTTGTAGTCTGCTAGGAAAGCCATGATTTTTAGTAAACTCGTAATCGGCCTTGAATAGCCTTAAATTGTTAAATTTGCAGACGAGAACGGCGCCTTCCATCACTAAAGGCTAATATGCCAGGGCATTTGCCTCGGCCTTTAGCAGTGCATGCTCTGGACTAGAGAAGGCACACTGGCTGGCGTGATTTAACTACGAAATCATGATTTGCCCCAACCTGGAGAACTTTTATTATTTTGGGATTGTGTTTGGCTTGGAAGTTTAAATTAGGAAACTTGAAAAGTCTAACGAAATAGTATGGAAATTAATGTGACGTTTCTGTACCAACCCGGAAGTTAATTTTTTTCTATTGATGACAACAACTGCCTTTTTTCATTTATGATAAAAAGTGCAATTTTCCTATTTACGGTAAAAAATTGCTTTTTTCTACTTGTAACAACTCCATTTTTTTTCTATTTATGTTAAAATGTGCATGTTTTCTGTTTACGCTAAAAACTGCATTTTTTCTATTTATGTCAACAAACACATATTTCTATTTATGCTTACAACTGCCCTTTTACTACACATAGTACAATCAAACATGGGGAGCCTCCTATTCGATCTGAGCCCAATATGTATTTGTAAAATACAGTGCATCAGTACAAGCAGAGTGTTGTTCATGCCCATGTTCGTGCAAATGTGTATGTTGACTACACTGATGCAGATAAGCAGACTAACCCCTCGTACAATGGAGCAAGTAAAAAGCAAGGCCTACTTTCTTGTCTCACAATCAACCGCCGAACAAACTAATGGCTGAGAACCAAAACAAATACCGTGACATTGCTCCGTTCCAGTTCCGTCCATACACAGAGCGTTTCGATAAGCGCTGTAAGGGGGTGAGCTAGGAGACGTACTCTTGGTGGATGAAGTTACTGCCGATAGGTCTGATGATAGTGTGCTAAGAGGCAAGCTTTACAGTAGGGTGCTGCAGTGATTGAGGCTAATGTACGAGGCGCTCATGATTCTACTGCTGCAGGAGAGGTTCATACCCAGCTTATAGCATGAGGGGGAGAGTCAAAATTCTGAGAGATATAAAGCTCTCCCAAGAATCTCATGCTGCTGATCATACTGCACTGGAGAAGGAAGCTGACATGGACAGCCTCGTTACTAACATATTTACAAACGTGGACACGTGGAGAGTAGTGACATGGCACATTACTAGAGGCACTTCGAGTCCATGACTGAAGTGTGCATTAAGAATGAGCATGCAGTCCGTGTCTGTAACTTGGATGATTATGTTAGCTTGGCATGCCATGATGCCATGGATAGTAGTGTGCAACAACGACAGTTACAGACTGATCTGATTAATGGGCGATGCTGACAGCTCTCCCTGCTGATTCGGTTACCTTGCTTCGTACTGACTTCGCTCAGTCATCACAGGCAACCACTACAGCTGGCTCTTCATCTTCCAGAATGAAAAGTAGCTACAGGTGATTTGAAAAAATTTCAAGTGTGGCCCGGATCTGAACTTCTCCAGAAAAAAGCCAAGAGTAAGCATGTAGAATGCAGCCCAAAAAGGATACGAGAAGATGACCAGTGCATGCAAGACCTGAAAACATGCTTGCATGAGTTCGACTTGCTATCCATTCGAACTAGCCTCACCACCCTCCACACCATACAGTCAGCCATGCCTGCCTCTGAATGTTCTCGTTGCAGGTGAGTTATTAGAGGCCTACTCTCACAATAAAAGGGTCAACGTGTTCTCCTCTTCTGGGGGGAGAAGACTTTCACCATATTCTTACGAGAGTGGGTTTACAGTAAGAATATTTCATTCCATGCGCCAATCTCTCTGAACAAATGCTTATTATTCTCAGAGATGCCAAACATGGAGAAACACGGGGAGAAAGTGAAAGTTATGGCCGTGAACTGGAGTGGTATGCTATTAAAGCAATGATCGAATTGGTTGAGGTCAGCCAATTTGTGGACCTCGCCGAGTCACTGGAGCATCGTGTTGTCAAGGAATGTGCGGCCCTACTCAACTCGAATGCACATACAGAAAGACACGCACTGCAATCTTCTCAATATTGTGCTTATGATGCCTCATACACGCGTCTAATACTTCTAACGACAAAGAAGATACGTTTTGTAGTTGATGTAAGTACATACATAACTTTTTTGCTTTTTTGGATTTTTGGGTAAAAATAATACAGCAACGCCAAACTAAGTTCACATTCGGAATCTTCGTGCTCAGTTTACCCGAAAAAGTGTCTTTTTACATGATTCTAGGTCGTTGGTTCAAAACTTACTTTTTTCAATACGGCCTCTGGCAGAAAGTACAGTGGTTTTGGGGAGGGACATGTTGGCTAGATTTTTATAACAGTCCCATAGAAGTCAAATCAATCGTCAAACCATCCTATCCAAAAATGTTCACGGGATCTGGATTTCTGACCTAACTGTGGCTTTTCAGCAGCTTTGCTTTTCAGCAAAGTAGAACAAAGGAGATTCTCGTCCAATCCTGGTTTCTGTCTTCACATTAAGAGCTGCTACTATTGCGCGATGCATTTCAAGTTTTTAACATGAAATTTGGTCATGGGCTTTAGGTATTTTGTCTGTATAATATCCAACTTAATTAGTTATAAATATTGTTTAGAGAAATTAATCAGAAATCAATGTAGCCAACAACTAAAAGAGTCGATTTGAGGATCGAGGAAGCAAACACAACACCTAGTTAAAACAGCGAAAAGACTGAAGATTCAAAGGATTATCATTGTCAACCACATGATTATTGCATACAGCCACAAAAGTAAGTGAGACATACTGTAGTAAAAGTTCAAGAAGGTAATAGCAAAAACTTTCGTTTACAATTATAGGTAAGCTAGCATTTACTGTGTGATTTAGAGATTGTTTGGATAATGAACATAAATTACGAATGATTTTAGTAATGGCTAACACGTATAATGTGAATTTGGTACTAGTTATTTGTATTGTTTTGAAACTGAAATGCATAGAACCAGGTGGAAAATTCTTCAACAATTCCTATTTCCTATAACCATCCATAAAACTCTTCATTTTTATCTTATAGATTCGCCCCTAGGTTCCAAAACTTCCGACAATAACCATTTGTTGCAGTATATAGCTGCGAACTTCAGAAGAGTAATTAACACCGAACAATTTTTGAAGTTGAAGGGATGCCAGTTGGAAAGAGTCATTCAACAAATAGACCCTAATGAAGTATCCATGGATTGTGTAATCAAAGGTCTTTTGCAATGGGTAGAATCAGAAAATTGCGATGAAAACCGATCGATCATATTGCTGCAGATCTTCTTAGCACTTGATCTTGGACTCATTTCAAGAAAATTTCTCAAGAAACTCTTGCGCCTATCGGCGATCAAGAAAAATTACCAAGTCAGACTCTTACTGGTTACTGAACTTGTTTTAAGAAAGGTACCCATTTCAGATGAAGAATGAAAAGCCCAGGTTGACAAATATTTATTTTCGGACAAATGTTAAAGTATTTAATTATATTGACAATTTGCATCCAGAATACCCACCCATTAAAAACCTCTGAGACCCCCATCCATCCCCTTCACTCGATGTAAAAATAAGGACTTGATGCTCTTCCAGCGTCAGCTTACCAAATTATTATTTTTCAATTATTACATCCCATTCGGTGTTTTCTGCGTTGTCTACTGTTATCGATTGTGTCGGAAAAAAGCGATAAAAATAACAGTTTTAGGAGGAAATATACAGAATACAAATTTCGACCTGATACCAGTGTACCTGAGTTAACCTACATTTACTTTGCTGTCTCTGCCCCAAGAAAGCTTAGTGTTAGTAGCTTCCTATTCTTTTGCTTCAGTCTGGTGCTCTTTGAGTTAACCTGGTTTTACTAAGCCGCTCCTACCAAGGGAGCTGAGCGTGAACTGTTGTATCTTTGTGTTAGCGTACTTTGAGTCAACCTAACTTTGCTTAGCTGCTCCTACCACCAAGGAAGCTTAACGTAACTGCTCGTTTATTCTTTGGGTCTTTGTACTTTCAATTAACACTATTGTGTAGTCAGTCCTGCCTTAACGAATCCTTTAGGGTTTATTCTTTATAGTTTATGTACTTTGAGTTAACCTACTTTTGCTTAGCCATTCTTACCCCAAGGATAAACAAGTGTGAACTAGTAGTAATAATGCGTTGCGGCCCAAAACGGAAGTGACATCACAGGTCATGTGACGTCACGATGACGTCACGATGACGTCACTTCCGGTCCAAGATGGCGGCGCCCACAGGGTAAAAAAAGATGGTGGGGAAAGAAAATGACATCAGAAAGCGGATGGAGTCACTCCCCACGTCAAAGGGAGATGTGACGTCACAGGAAGAGACGTCACGAATCTCTTTGACGTTTGGGGAGTGTATATAAGGTAGCCGTGTTACATGTAGTAAGGTCCATTTCTGTAAGAGTTACAATTAGAGATGGACAAACGTCTTTATACACCGTCTGTCCGTGTAAGAACATTTAAGAATAGGTGGACACACGACAGAAATCTGTCAGCAAGGCTACTGGCTGCATCAGGGTTTTACAGATGTGACGAAGAAATGGATAAACAATACAACGTAAATGATCTCGTGATGTGTCCGTATTGTCAATTTAAACTAGGGGAATTTGTGCAGAGTGACCAACCAATATCAGATCACAAGACTTGGGGCGCGGACTGTCCATTTGTTCGTGCATTTCCTACTGGAAACAGTGACGACGACAAAGGGTAGTATTCTAAAGTGTATCCTCAAAGGTCCTATTGTGAATGTGCAAGAAAAAACTGTAATAGATGGAGAGGTATTGGGTGAGAGAATATTGCACCGTTAGCTCCCTCACAAGAAGGTATAAAAGGGGGAGAAACAGGTATAGCTGGACCATACAACCACCGAGATGAATGCTGACCTGTTCACGCCGTCAGGACGGGAGAGTACGTTCCAGGGAAGATGGGAGCATGGGGGCACATTAGCACCACGTAAAATAGCAGAGGCTGGATTTTTCAGGTGTGGGGACAAAGTAGATCGTATGTATGAGGCATCCGACACAGCGATGTGTGTGTATTGTGAGCTGCGCATTGCTAATTGGCAAGTCGGTCAAAACCCACTGAACGAACACAAAGAGCAGGAGAAAAACTGTGTATTCATAAATCTGTTCCCAAATGGTAACGATTTTATCGAAACTAGAGAGAAAGACATTGTGTATCCACGAGGGCGTGATGAATGTGATTGTGATGCTCACACACCGTATAGAAGATCGGAGAGACCCCTGTTGCAACGATCAAAGTCGGTTCGACCGTGATAAAAAGAGATGGAATAGCGAGTGACCGTTACATACACCATCCAACCTTACACGTACCTACACGATGGGTCTGGAGCTAAGACATCGCCTGGACGTTGTGCTACTGTGTTTACTCGTGATCGATACTGGACTCATAATACACAATGCAGTAGATTACCACAAAGAGGAAAGAAGACCTAACTCAATAGAAGATTGTGAAAAAAGCGCCATCTTTGTGGATACTGTTGTGTCATATCTGACCCGACAGCAGTACGACAACACCAGCTGTTTAGAAGAGCATCATGTGTCAAGCGGAATAATTCTGGAAACAAGATGTGATGAGGGAAACACATTCCTGAAGATTAATAAATACGTCGATAAAGTCATTAAATGTAGCTTTGGCCTGCCAAAGTACCAAGCTGAAATTCTATACACACATTTGGTCGCTATACTTCCGTCTGTAAGTTAAACAGCACGACGAGCTATGTTTACTTTATATCTGGCATTGATCCAGCTGCTTGTAAACATCGTGAAATAAAGATGATGTGTCCATATTTACTTTCGTCTGTTCTGTATTTACTCAAACTAGCGGCAGCGACGAGCCACGGGTGACGTCACGATCGCAAATGACGTCACGAGGTAAAATTTGCGCTGAGTCTCTCTCTCTGCGTTATGGCTTTTTGTTCCTATCAGTGTTGCTTAAAAACTGTATCATACGTGATACGGTGTTCAAGCAACCAAAAAGCTAGATAAGGTTGTTTTTTTTTGTTTGTTGTTGTGTGTGAGTTGGACCACTTTGTTGGTTAGCCGAAAAAGACCTATCAGACGTAAATTAAACCAACAAAGGAATGTAGAGTAGTGGGCAAACCGGAGAACCCGGAGAAAACCACTCTTGTGACTGGAAATTTTCAGAAAAAAAAAGGAGTTACAGTCACAAGGCAAAGTTAAGCCGAAACGTAATATTAAATTAGTTTGCAAATGAATAGGTTTTTGAAAAGGTGAAAAACGTTAAGGTTTGACTGTAAGTGTATTGAAACATACACTAACCGTTTTAATACTACCATTCCCTATCTTAATAACGTAATGTATTATAAGAATACACTACGTTATTAAGAAAAGCCCAAACGTGTGCCCATCCCAGTCTTTCTAACAGATTTTTATTCAGTTAAAACGGTTAGTGTATGTTATGTCCCATAAAACGCAGTTGATTACAACGTTCGTTTACGATTTCCCTAGGAAAAAATAAAGGAGAATAGTAATCAAGTACGTTTTATGGTGTGTATCTTCTTCGTCCTGGTTTTATTTTTTTTTGGTTTTCTTGTACTGCATCACTTTTTTCATGGAGGCGATAGGCCGGCCGGGTGGTGGATACTACGAACAAACAGAAAAAAAAGCGAAGTCCTACTTACTCACCGTCGTAAGAGATGGGGGGTAGGTAAACACAAAAATAATGTAGCATTAATAAACCTATTCCGTACCGACTCTAAGCCGTTTGTGGAGACGGACACGTTCGGTACACGAGCACCGGCCGAGGACCGTATCCGATCCCAAGCGCTCGTAAGGTCTTTGTCCGTGCGGTGGCGGCGGAGACGGTGGAGGTGTCTCCGGCCGAACGGCTGGACGTGACGGAGGTGGTGGAGGTGAAATGACGTCCATAGTAACGGAGTTGTTGTTAACGTTGACGTCGTCGCTGTTGGTGGTGTTCATCACACCACCACCGTCCACCACGTACTCCAATGCTCGCCGACACACCACGTAGACCATTCCGCCCTGGAAGAGACCAGCGGCCGCCGCGATCACCAAGCTGACTGTTAGCTGCCACATAGTGAGTCTGAATGAATCTAAAACCCAAACGGATCCTATAGAAGGGACGCCAATGGCGGGAAAGGCTGATTCAAGGGTCAGTAACGGGTCAGACTCAAAACGCCGCTCGTGAATACGTCTCTTATGAATGTGTCAACTTAGAGGGAAGTCGGTGCAGAGTATGTTTACGTAACGCTAAAAGGAAATCGCCATTAAGAACTAACCTCATGTCCCTCATTGCAGATTGGGCACAGTCGGCAACGAGTGCACAAATCACACCCCGCCCCGAACCAGCCACCTTTTTCCCGGTTGAACCGTTGGTGTGCCAGTTTATTGCACTTGAAAATGAATGAAACACAAAATATAGTTCGTTATCTTAATTCTGTAACTGATGAAAAATAAAGGAGGAAAACTAAACTACGTACGTTGAGACACATAAAGTGTACCATCTCAATAAACGTCGCTTTTACGTGAACTGGTGCCTAATAAATAAATGTAGTAGTTAGCTAAACTAAACTAAAAGACGCGAATGTAAAGATTAAAACACGAAATAACGTCTTACACGTATTATAGGGTTCAAATTATTAATTTCCGGCTCCGTATCGATCCATATTCGGAGATCACCCTCCTACATAGAAATACCATTTGTTAAAACAAAAAATAAACACGAACAAATCAAATGATGAATAGAATAGCGTATGGGAAAGAAAAAAAAACCCCGAAGACGAACGTACCATTTTCCTCTTAATAATCTCGCGTACAGTTAGGATGCACGGACGAGTCATGTTGGCAACGCGAAAACCGACACCACGGTATATAAACGATATTGCGGTGATTATGTCATCACCACGCTCCAAAGATATTCAATTGAAATGATTACTCATCAAGTGGTGTGTCAATGATATAAATACCATAGGTATTTGTGAAAGTCTGAATTCTATGGAATGTGTTTAATCAGTCTATACGATCATTACCACGCTGTTCATTTCTAGACACTAGTATTCAATTGCAATGATGACTCGGCTGAGGTATAGCTTCGAGAAAGTCGTGTCTCAATGGAAGGTGTTTAACATACCTAGACGGTAATCCATCACCCTGAAAAGGATACCTGTCAAAATTGATACGTAATGCTTAACGTTGCAGTTCTTTAAGTGCAAGTAAACAGTACCGTACCAAAGTGACGCGTCATGTATGTACTTCAAAGGCGTACAGTAAGCCACTGAATAAAGCAATAATTAAACTGGTATTCAGAAAAACAGTTGAGTCATGTATGTAAGGCCTTACAAAAGAAAAAAGGTGTACGAATGCCAAGAAAATTGGTATAAAAAGGGATTAGTTCCAATCCAAAAATCGTACTCAAACGCACTACGAGCTTCGTACGCTTCACTCTTGGTAAGTCAGATCTAAATTCACTTTCGTAACTTTGCGCTGTTTCATAGCAGTAACGTTTTCACATTAGGGTTTTTTTCCCATTCTTTGTAGGCAGGTTATTATTAATATTGAATACTATTATTGTTCTTATTATTAACGTTATTATCACCATTATCAGTAACACCATGGAGATTGTCCTAGGGAATAATGTAACGGTGGACGTATTCAAAGTAAATGGGTACATTAAAATCAGATTTCAGAAATATGACGATGTAGGGATGTGGTGTACGGACGGTGTTACGTTCAACATTCAGGAATGGTTCAGTTTCGAACACAAACTGCCTCAGTGGGTTGTACACTTCTATTACAACACACCCCGTCTACTATACGTAGGACCCACTTTAATCATATCATATTTCGATACATATAACGAAAAGTATATAGCAATCTCGAATCACGCTTTGGAAACCATTAGGTTGTACGAGTCAGAAGTGCGCGCTCTCAACAATGCTCGTGGAACGATTGAGGAGCGTCGTCAAATGCTATTACATGGAGCGTTAGAGTATCACTTATAGTTTTTTTTTTCTCTTTTCACTTCTCAGGAACGACTGATACCTACCGTCATTATTATTAATACGATATATCATCATTATTATTGTTATTATTAACTTCAAAAGAATGGCTACTTTGCAAACCGAGTTCCCTCTCAAACCCGAAATGTCCGTTGATTTGGGTAACTGCATTTTTCTAACTTGCAGTAGATTCAACGACGTGACCAAGGTTCACGTCAGACGATATGTGGAAAATCCAATAACATTTACACCTACAGGACACGGGGTCTGTTTTAGCATGGACGAATGGACAAGAATGGTACCATTATTTGACAGGTGGATGGTAGCCATTTCCAGTACCCGTCCGGCTCATATTCTATACACAAGACCCAAATTCGGCGTTTTATACTTCACCGTTGACAATGAGAAGGTCTTGAGCATCGTAACCCTGGATAAACAGACGATGGACCTGTCGCTGGATCAATTCAAAACGATCAAGGCATCGGTCGGACAAATAGAAGCATGGGCCCACGAGCTCGACGTATTAAGCCAGGACAGTCAAGTGTATTAGCCTAATACATTGAAGAAGTAGCAACTGCTAACGAATAATGACGTTCACGTGAACTGATATTTCCTAGCGATTGCTACTAATGATGATATTAACAGCATTAATAATAATAATAATAATGTTAATATTAGTATTTAATAATAACCGGATGATGTCTCAAGGAACGTCATTCTCCTTCTCCGACTTGACGATGACGGACGTGTCAGAAAACGGTCCTACTCAGTCAAAGGGTACGAAGAGACGCAAGCCTACACCCTTTGGAAGCTATTTAACATACTGCGCACAACTACTCTTATCACCTACGGACAAATCCCTATGTTTCACTATTGTAGACACCTTGACCTCGGAGTTCCAGTTGAAAAGTTACAGCATTGGTAATTTTGGAAATGGAACAATTAATTTTTACCTGAGGTTTCATGTGCCCGTGAATCAAGACGTCGTCGTGGGGATACTAAGAACAATCTCAGCCACTGCACTATTCGGAGTTACCCCATTAAGGACTAAAACGGCCAGAAAAAACTGCTTGATAGACCTATTCAAAAGTGACAGTTTACCCTGCGTGAAGCTGTCTGAGGAAGACGAGTCCATGTTACCGTTTGAATTATTGTTACCTTCGTGGTTAGAGAAGCACAAGGACAGGGTGTATGGTCTGGACGATCCATTTATTCTAAGACACACGCAATATTATCCTTATATTGCCGCTCGCGTGATTAATTCACCGTACTTTAACAATCATACAGTTTGAGTCATGTAATACTGTAGTAAAAAAAAAAAAAAATAACATTAAACAATATGAAGTGAAGATCTTGGTTTGTGTGTTTATTATCGTATTAAGTTCCTTTAGATAAGTCACAATACATACATATAGTGTACAAGTATCGCGTAAAGGATGTTGGGATGACGAATGCTTCCTTTATTCTGTTAAAAAAAATAGGTACAGTTTTGTCAGGAGTGGTATAAAAGAGGCGTATGGGGCGTTAGCTCATTCATTCATTCATGGATGCTCGGCTTCATCATCCCAGCAACCTTTTCTGCGTTGGGCCTTCATTTAGTGGGAAGAGCACTGCTATCGTAAACTTAATTTTGAAATCTCAAGACGTTTTTAATCCACCTCCAAAATCCGTTTGCTATTGTTACGGAGAGGATCAGTCTCTTTTCGATACTTTACGAGAGGCCAGTCCAATACCCGTACAATTTCACTCCACTTTTAACAGAGACATTTACGACAGTATACCGCGTGACGCAGTTTTAATTCTTGACGACCTCGTATATTCATTACCCACCGATTTACTTCACGACGTGGTTTTGAGGGGTAGTCATCACAGAAGCATTACCGTGATTATCGTCGTACATAACTTATTTTCAAAGACTTTACGTACTGTCTCGCTAAATACGCATTCGTTTCTGCTCTTTAAATCGAGTCGTGATTTTGGGCAGTTGAAAGTTTTAGCCAACCAATTGGGAGTGTCTAAAGATTTCCTGTTACCTGTTTACAAAGAAGCGACCAAGGAATTGGGTGACTTTCTCCTAATAGATATTCATCCTCTAACGCCGGAAGCGATAAGGTTTCGTTCTAATATTTTTAAGTTACCTATAATGCTGTACCAACCAAAATGAAGGCTAGTAAAATATTAGACTTTGTTCCTTTGTTAGAAGTGTTAAATTAAAAAAAAACCTCTAAACGCGTGAAGACGATTTTGCTACAGTGCCCCGAAATAAGAGAAGTGTTGTGCTTAGCATCATTAAATTTATTAAACGGCCGTGTACCTTTAACGCCCATTCAAAGAAAGACACTAAAAAAATATAAGAAGGTACTTCTGAAACTAGCATCCAAAAGCTGCTCAAACAAGAACAAACATAAACACCTGTCCAAGAATCAAACGGGAGGTTTCTTAGGTGCCCTCTTGGGACCTGTTTTTGGCCTACTGGGTGGACTAATAGCCAAATAGAGATGTATAAACGAATGCAACTAATGACTTTGGACGTAGCGCCAACCAGGGACGACAGGTCCGTCCCACACCCCAGGTCCGCGTTTAGCCAACCCCTAAATAAACTGGACGATACCATGAAGAGTATCCTAGGGGACCAGTTCCTCTCGGAATACGACAAATCCAAGCTATATACACAAGCCCTTCAAAGATATTTGGACGTCGACAAAAAGTACGAAGACGACGCGTTGAAAGTAACGTTTGCTACCCCCAGTATCCTGGCGCCCCAGGCGCCGCAGGGATCGGTCGCTACTGCGGCCGTCGGGTATGCTGTTTCCCCGGCCGGCTCTGCCCGAATTACGGGCAAACTTGAAAGCGTTACCTAAAGTTTACAGGGGGAGGGTCGAACCCATGTTAAACAGCGGCAACATCGATTACGACCCGTTCGGACAGTTGGTGCACGAGGGTAAAGTGATAAAGGGATCGAATGTCGTAGATTTGCTTCACGGTGCAATCACAAATAACAAAGCTGTAAGAAAAAAGGCTCATTCTATTCCCGGATGGCGATTTATAAAGGAATATGTACCTTACAAAACCTATTTGCGTCGTTCCGACGTATATAAGCCCTCCCCATTTAGATCCATTCCTTCCGGCGTGTGGGATGTCAGGCAAGCGTCGGGAACGTCGGCGGTGGACGATCTACCTTTAATCGATTTTGACGAAGACCTGCCTTCTACGGATAAAAAAAGAAAAGAAGATGATGAAACTTTAGATTGGAGCAATGACTACCACTGATAGGATTCTGAAGTCCGTATACTACGACCCGAGCGACGAAGGGAGTTTGGAAGGGGTCAGCCGACTGTACAGATCGGTCAGGGCAAAAGGGCACAGGATCACGTTGCGTGCTATCAAAAACTGGCTGAAAGAAGAATCTAGTTACACCCTATTTAGACCTATTAAACGTAAATTCGAACGTAACAGGGTTAGGGTGGGTGGTCCTGATAAAATATGGGGTATGGATCTCGCGGATGTCAGTAACTCTGCTCGTGAAAATGATAATGTAAATTTTTTATTGATTGTGATAGACATATTCACCAAAGAGTTGTTTGTTACGCCGCTGAAAAATAAAGACTCAGGGACTGTCGGTAGAGCTTTAACCGATTTATTTAACAGGGGGCGTGTACCCTCGGCCGCATGGAGCGACAAAGGAGGTGAATTCCTGGGTAGACGCGTAAGTGACGTATTTAAAAGGTACAACGTGCACCATTACGTCACTCAAAACGAAGACTTAAAATGTACAATAGCCGAACGTGTCATCAGAACGGTACGGGGCGAATAAGCCGTTTTCTGCATGTAAACAACACTAAACGTTACCTGGACTCTTTACAAGATATAGTAAGTGCCTATAATCGATGTTATCACAGGTCCATAAAGATGGCGCCCGTAGATGTAAACGAGAGCAATAAAGGAGAGGTGTTTGTCAATTTGTACGGTGGTGGCTACAGGGTGGGAGACCCCGTTAGGATGGGGTTACGTAGTAGGGTGTTTGGTAAGGGCTACACCCCGAATTGGTCCGAAGAAATCGTTTACATTAAAAGTAAAAACCGTAAAGGCGAGATCCCCACGTACGTCGTTAGGGATTACAACAATAACCCTATTTTAGGCACTTGGTACAAAGAAGAGCTTCAGTCGGTTAGAGAACCCGAGGTATATAAGGTTGAACGCGTCCTTAAGACT
Source organism: Lithobius niger (assembly GCA_023313725.1). Lineage (NCBI taxonomy): Eukaryota > Metazoa > Arthropoda > Chilopoda > Lithobiomorpha > Lithobiidae > Lithobius > Lithobius niger. Next base: position 51,443 of record JAHWFP010140650.1, on the reverse strand, counting down.
AGGAAACGAGGTGGGCGCACAGAATATTTCGTGAAATGGTTAGGTTACTCTAACGACTTTAACTCTTGGACTAGTGATATAGCTGACATTTAAATTAAGAAGATGTCTGACACTGGATTCTATCTGTGCCTGCCTTCGAACGAGTCTATGAGTTTATATCCTAATAATACTTTACAAAAGTATACCGTTCAATTAGCCGAACCTATTCACCTAGATGGTCAATACGAAGTGGTCTTGAGTCATATGACCTTCCCAAACAATTTTAACGTTACTTACAACAGTTTTATACTAACCGTTGACGACTCTGCCAAATTAATAAACCAAGACGTGAACGGGATTCCTGTTGAGTTGAGTTGTATAGTACCTGGGACTCATTACGGTACGTTGATTGATCTGGCTGACGATATTAACGCCGAAATTAGAAAGAATAAACTCAATTTGGGGCTTTTCGTAGACGAGGCCTACGGACCAGTCACCCCTAGCCTACATTTCGGTACTCGTTACAAAACGTATCGCGTTAAGCACTTAGTGTCTAAATTACCCGGAGGTAATATTTACCTTATTTTGTCACCTAGTTTAGCCGATAAATTCGGGTTTAAACCAGAGATATTTGAAGGCATTCCTACCGTTTTAGAGACTAGCGGTGACGTGCGCGAGTTTGAGAGTAGGCCTACCCGCTCCTTATGGGTTTACACGGACATTATTACGCCTCAGTTCGTGGGTGACGTTAAAGCACCTTTATTGAGAATTGTCAGCGTCGAGGGGTCTAAAGGGGAGGACACAAACGCCGTATTTTACAGACTGCATTATTATCCTTTGTTAGGCACAACATTGCGTAACATTAGTATAGATATTAGAACCGACAGCGGTTCCCCCCTTCCTTTCGGCCGTACGGGTAGAGTGGTTGTCAGTTTACATCTGAGACCTATAAAGGGGCGAGCCTAACGTGCTACGTCATCATTACGTCATCATGAGGCATTCCTGCCCTTATACGGATTTTTACCGAGCCCAGGCTGGTGGTGGCATTCCTGTCTTCTCGGGACAGGTCCACCAAAAAGGTCACGGATGAGGCAGCCTGTTCTCGTCCCTGGGACGCGTAGCCATACCTTTCCTAAAAAGTATAGGTAGCTATTTTGGGAGAAAAGCACTCAGTACGGGCGTTGGTATAGGGGTTGACGTACTAGGTGGTATGAACCTCAAAGATACGGCGAAACAAAGGCTAAAGGAAACTGCTAGCGGTATGATGTCTGATTTAGGACAAAAATTGCAGGGTGGGAGAGGAGGGCGCTGCGTAGGACAGTGCGGCTCTGGGATTAAACGTAAACGTTTGAGCAGTAAAACGCCCAACAAGAAGAAGAAGAAGAAAAAGATCAAGACCGTTTTAGATTAGAGTCACCTCTATATAAACTTGGGGTTCCTTTCGGTCAGTAGCCATTCACGAGCCGCAGCTATGAGTATCCTAAGCCCTTTTTCCTGCGAGTGTCTTCTTAGCCCATTAGATATATTTTCTGTACAGCCCACTCAACTTAGTATACAGAAAACTAAATATGAACAGTACAGACCCCTGGCACCCGTGTCTGCCAACCAGGTGATGGACTTTACAATTGCTGGAAGCGAGTCTTACGTGGACCTCTCTCAATCTTTAATTTATATCAAGTTGAAAGTGCTTCAAGGTAATGGTGAAAGCCTGACGGGTGCGCAGACACCTAATATAGGTTGTTCAAACTTGTTACTCCAGGCTTTGTTCTCTCAAGTAGACGTCTTTTTAAACAGGAAGTTAGCCGGAACCACCAACGATAATTACGGCTTCAAAGCTTACATACAGACCCATCTCAGTTACTCTTCGGAGGTCAAAAAGACGCAATTGCACGTTTCGGGATGGGGAAGCTCCGCCGAGAGCAAGGGACGTATAGGTGAGAGCGCCAGCGTAGAATTACTGGGAAGAATACACAACGACATTTGTATGCAGCCTAGGCTGATTTTGAACAATACGGAGATCAAGTTTAGGTTCGTTCCTCAGAAACCTAATTTCTATCTGTTTCTGACCGCCGCCGGTGCTACGGCCAACATCAACCCCATTGTTACCTTCGAAGACGCGTCGTTGTACGTACGAAAGGTGACTCCTTCTCCGAACATTTTAATTGCTCATGCTAAAGTTTTGAGTAGTGGACCGGCCAAGTATCCTTACAGGAAGACCGAACTTCGAACCCATACCTTGATACAGGGAGTCAAGAGCGGACAGATCGATAACCCTTTTAATGGAAACGTTCCCTCTAGAGTGATTGTTTGCATGACGCGCCACGCAGCGTACAATGGCATTTACGTGAACGACCCGTTTTACTTTGACAACTTTGACCTCAGTTCTATAACCCTTTCCGTCGATGGGGAGATTTATAACGGCAAGCCGCTAACAATGAACTTTAATAACGATTGTTACGTGAACTCCTACATGTCGATGTTCCAAGGCTTAGGTACAGCCTTTGACAATGTGGAAAACGCTATATCGTACTCCGACTACAAGAGTGGACATTGTTTCTTCTGCTACGACCTAACTGACGACAGAAACGCCAACGATCCTTCTCACGTGTCTTTAGTGAAGAATGGTATAGTGAGAATAGAACTGGCATTTGCAAGTATTTTACCCCAAAACGTTACCGTGCTAACCCTGGGAGAACACGAAGCTATTCTCGAGATTGACGAAAGAAGAAACGTGCTGTCAACGGAATGAACACCTCAGAAATCAACGCCATTTTGAGACCTAGGTGCGCCACGTGCCTAGGAACCTTTCCAGCAAATCACGTGCCAAATTTACGTGGTTGGTACGTCGTAAACCTGGACACTTGCGACCAACCCGGAAGCCACTGGGTAGCCTCGGGACCTACAGAATATTTTGATCCCTACGGCTTGCCACCCTTGTCGTATTCTATCATAGATTATTTAAATACTAATAGTTCTACTAAATGGTGGCGTAATGTAACTCAGTTTCAAGAATACAACACGAGTGTCTGTGGACATTACTGTATTTATTACATATTGATGAGATGTAACGGATATTCACCCGATACTATTGTCAAGGCTCTTAAAGCGGTTAAAACTCCAGATCAGTATGTATACAACTTTGTAAAAGACCTGTAATAAAACATTGTGTTAAATGTCAACATGACTTGTGTTTATTTTTATTTCCGTTTTTAGGACGCAAACATCGGGTCACCCCTCTTTCCTTTTTGTTTTGTCTGTTCTGCTGGCTATATAAGTGTCGGGATGTTGACGTTGTTCATCTTCCGACCTTGTGTTTTTATGCTTACTACTTTTCTCTCGCAGGTAATCCAAAATGGTTCACAGGTGCGATGAGTGCGATAAGACGTATACAACAACGAGAGGTCTGTCTAACCATCGTGCACGAGTGCATTCACCTAGGAATCACGTTTGTGATACTTGCGGAAATTGCTTTACGTCCAGCATCGCCCTACGGAGGCATAGACGGCGCCACCTGATCACCTGCGCTACCTGTCGTTTAACCTTTGAAACTGAAGACGATTTTGTACAGCACAATGCTCACCATCATTCTTCCGTTCCACAGGACAGTATAGGTCCTTTACACGTTCGAGCATCAGCCTTCAGAAACGTTGAGGCCTATTTTCATTCGTTCCGATTTTACTTGGAACAGTTGTTTGCCGTATTACAAGGAAGGCATATGCAATTTAAATTCATACTATGTTTGACTCTACTGTTGGAAAAGCCAGGATTGTAAGAAGAATTAACGACCATGTCTATCTACCTTTGCAGCACGGCGTTAATTGTTCTGAAACCCGAGGACATACAAACTCAGCTCGACTTGGCCATTTCTAAAATACTACACCAACTAGACATTTTTTATCGACACGGTTCTGGCTGGGTTGTATCTAAAATTATACGGTGCGACGTCCATGTAGGCAAGTACACACCCCACGCAGGGGGGTGCGGTGTTGTCTTATTGGACGATTACCTGAAGAACAAGAAGGCCGTAATTAACGTAAAGTGTTTCGATAGCAAATGCTTTTTATACAGTGTTTTGGCTGCGCTTCACCCCGCTCGTCATAATCATAGCAGAGTCGAACATTATGCTCGGTACGAAGGTACGCTTAATTTAAATGGAATCAGTTTCCCGACACCAGTGGGCCAAATACCGAGGTTTGAAGCTCAAAACAATCTCTCGATTTTCCTGTACGGTTATGACGACAAAAACATTTTTCCCATTCACATCAGCAAACGAACGGATTGTACCGAGGTGAAGCTACTTTTAGTCCAGGGGCAGCACTATTGTTACGTCAAGGACTTTAATCGTCTGGCACGTTCTGACAATAACAAATACGTGTGTCCGTATTGTATTTCATCATTCCGTAGCGTCGAAAGGTTACACGAACACTTGACTATTTGTAAAACGTACGCACCTCAACACACGGTCATGCCTGAAAAAGCTGAAATGTCATTTACGAAATACGACAATCAGTTACGTCATCCGTACGTGATGTATTCAGATTTCGAGGCTATCTTATCCCCAGTAGACACCTGTCGTCCCGATCCTGCGAGTTCTTTTACTCTTAAGACGCAGGCTCACATTCCCTGCGGGTACGCGTACGTCATTATTGGACCTAATGGTGACATTCACTCGAAACGTGTGTACAGGGGTGAAGATTGCATCGAAGACTTTTTCAAGGCTGTTGAGCACGAGTACGATGTCATTAAGTACATTAAATCGCAGATTGTGCCTATGTCATTAACCGATATTGATAACAGACTCTTTAACGAGGCAACTCACTGTTCTATTTGCGACAAACCATTTGTAAACGACCCATTCAACCCTAAAGTACGAGATCACTGCCATCTGTCTGGTGTTTTCAGAGGTGCTGCTCATAACAAATGCAACCTCTATTATCAATACAAGGACGAGTTCCCTATTGTAATGCATAATTTGAAGTCGTACGACCAACATTTTCTAGTAAGGGGTTTGAAGTATTTTAGTAACGTTAATATTTCTGTTATCCCTCAAAACAACGAACGTTTCACCGCTCTTAAGATTGGAGCCTTCAAATTTATGGACTCCTATTTGTTTATGTCGTCATCACTATCTACTTTGGTGGACACGATAAACGTGTTCCCCGTTTTGGAAAACCTATTTCCAAACACGCACCAGTTGCTGAAACAAAAAGGTGTTTATATGTACGAATACATTACAGGATTCCATAAATTTGAGGAAACACAGCTGCCTCCCAAAGAAGCTTTCTTTTCTAGTTTAACAAACAGTAACATTTCTGATGAGGAATATTCCTACACACACACCGTTTGGGAGGCAACTGGCTGTACTACACTAGGTTCCTATCACGATTTGTATGTTTTAACTGACGTTGCTTTACTTGCTGACTGTTTCGAAAGTTTCAGAGGTATCTGCATGAAACAATACCGCCTGGATCCTTGTCACTTTTATACCTTGCCCGGATTGAGTTGGGAAGCTGCGCTGCGCATGACGGGTGTTAAGTTAGAACTACTCACTAGCGTAGATATGTACAATTTTGTAAGTAGCGGTATAAGAGGTGGTGTTTCCATTATCCCTAAGAGGTACGCCAAAGGGAACAATCCGCTTTTAGAAGGCTTTGATCCGTCCAAACCGATCGTCTACACACTTTACTTGGATGCTACAAATCTGTACGGGTTTTGCTTGAGTAAGCCTCTGCCGTTTTCAGGTTTCAGGTGGTTGACCGAGGAAGAGCTAGCATCCTTCGATGTAACGATATACCAGATGACAGCACCACGGGTTACATCGGTCAGGTGGATTTGGACTACCCCGAGACGCTCCACGATTCACACTCGGATTATCCCCTGGCTGCAGAAAACATCAAGGTCACCCGAGAAATGTTGTCACCTTTCAACGCGGAGCTGGCTCCATCTTCCGT
>JAHWFP010140650.1:27180-37349 GCA_023313725.1 Lithobius niger | reverse complement strand
ATAGGCTGCAAAGTTGTAAATGAGTATCTATTTATCACGCTTACCACATCGAGTTTGAAACAAGAAAATGTACTTTAGTTTTTCCCAATTGCATGAATCAGGTCATCAAATATTATGAGTCATCAGTTCCTAATACAGGGGAGTAATGAAGTTAAGAATTTACGTTGCAAGGCCAAGTCACAAAGATGACTGATTAACGGTAAATGGAGGATGTAAGCATATCACTCCGCTGTAGCAAAACAGGTATTTTTAATTCTATAAAAATTTTAATTTAAAGTAACACAATTTTATGGTAAAAAAATGAACATCACACAAACAACTGAAGCATAATAATTCATTATTAGTCGCTTTATAAATCTAAACTTTATTTACTGTCTATTAATTCGAACTACTTTCCGACTGTGTTTGCGTAACCCTACTCTTGTATGTAGTGCTTGTGAGGTTTTTTTCCACTTCTGCCGATGTAGTGAAAATGTAATTTATTGCGAAACTAGTCAAAACTAGAAGAGCACAGAGCTAAACGAAAGATAAAGGAGTGTCCGATTTCAAATTACTTTGTTTGATTGTCAACGAAGCACCAACTGAAGTCGCCTGGTGGTTAGTTTGTTCTTGCTATGGTTATAGACGAAACGTCAGATAAATTTGTACAGAACAAAACTTGTTAAGCTTTCCTTCCAAGTTTTCGTCAGTTGAAGTCTATACCAATTAACTCTATAAAAACTGAGCAAAGAATCAAAATTGAAGACTAAGTTGCTGGTTTGATTTGCTAGTAGCTCTTTTTCTCTCTTTCAGTTCTCAGTTAATGCAGTTAATTCTCAGTTAATTTAGGAACGTCAGCTACAAGACTTACAATTCAGGTTACATTGCATTGTTAAACTCTCCAGCACTAGGCAAGCTGGTGAATGCCCGCATAAATGCTGACTTCCTTGATCAGTCCCTCACAGTGATTCTATTCCAGTGGCGCATCAAAGAGAGTATTAACAGAGAGGGGAGGGGGCAATGATATTGCCAATAAGGCTGCAAGGAGGGTAGATACTCCCCACATTACCTCCCCCCCTTGCTAATGGCGCAACCGGGGAAAACGAGGGGTCACATGTGATGACCGAGCAAGGTGAAAGCGTTAGTAAGGGAATGTTTCAGAAATATCAGGTAAAGGCAGAGAAACGGCTGGGGGCAAGCCAGAAACTGCGAAATAAAAGCAATACACAAATCTTGCCTAAATACAGGGTAACTAGTGTTAAGGTAAGTTAACAGTATAAGGAAGGTACAGCATAAACATAAACAGGAAAAAATTCAAATTAAAGGTCTAAACTTAGGTTAAATATACGTGAAGCGAACTAAGTTCGATGTTAATAAAACGGGTTACTAATAAATGTAAAGAATGTTAAATACATTAGAGTGGGGGAAAAAGTGGAGGGGTACCACGCAAGCGGGTGGAAGAGCGGCGCAACGATGCGCTAGCAGAGGTAATCAGAGAGCCAAGGGAAGCACGAGCTAAGCGCGGTTGGTGTACAGCCCTATTACAGAGTATGGGCCTGCGCCCAACAGAAGAACGTGACGTTGGTTTAGAGGAGGGAACAGCAGCGTGGGAAGACATAGGCTGGACCCGAGAGCCCTCCCCAATGTCTATGTCGAGCGAGGTAGCAGCACTGACAGGTGAGGATTGAGCAGGGAAGAGACATCCGTACCAGTAGGGGACTGGAAGGTAACGGAGGTTGGCGTTTCCGGCAGTAGCAGTCGTTGAGCCGCAGTAAACATGGTAACGAGCCCTGTAGTGGTGACCTCGCTGGAGGAAACGCAGTCGGTACTAAGTGGAGGGATATCCTCCAAAGTAGAATCCGGGAGAGGCAAAAGTAAGGGCTTCAACAGTGGAGGGCGCAGCAATCGCTGGTGTGGGGGTGGAATCTGAGGATCCACTCGATGGAGACAGGTGGGAAGGCTGGAGCAGAGAAAAAAGTGCCCGAAACTTAGAGGGAAAATAGTCAACGCCATTTATGCTCTCCACGAACACCACATCTGTTGAGGCATGGGCCATAGAGGTACAGGGTTTAAACAAAATATACGCCCTCCTGTCCTCATTATAACCTAAATAAACTCTGGGGGCACCAGTGGGGCCCAGGCTCCCAGAGCGCTGTAACGGATGGAGGTGTACGTAGCACAGGTACCAAAAATGGCGCAACTTATTGCCATCTGGTACCTGTCCCGACCAAGCTTGTAAGGGGGAAATGTCATCAAATAAGGCACGAGTGGCTATTCGGTTATGGAGCGTGGCCGCTTCAGTCACGGCAAAATTCCAGAAACTTTCAGGTAAGGAAGCATCATGGAGTAGGCTCCTAGCGATGGTTTTAAGCCCTAAATTAATTCGCTCACTTATGCTGTTCTGTTGAGGTGTGCGTGGGACAATGACCAAATGTACAGTGCCGTTTAGCGAGAGAAAGGATAGGAGTTTGTTAGATTTGTACATCAGGACGCCATCTGTGACTAGACGGCCGAACGTCTTACCAGTTTCTGCCTGCCTCCTCCTTATCTCGGTAATGAGAAGATCACAAATCTGTGATTTGGTGGCTATAGGCCAGGCGAAAACACGTCTGGTGCCTATGTCCACAACGAAGAAAGCTACTGTCGAGCCGTCCAAAGCAGGTATGGCGCTCAAGTAGCACTCATCAGCCGACCATCCTGCCATGTTGTGCAAAGGCACCATATTCATAATAGGAGGGGTGAGGTTTGCGGCGAAATTTTGTGCGTAAGCACACATCGCACGCTATAATAGGCTTACCAGTTAGGTTAGGTCCAACTAAAGTACCGCGCATAAGCATACGACGTAGTTTATGTAGGGAGCATGGCCCATACGCCTATGAAACATATTAACGTCTAAAGCGGCGACACATTCTAAGTTAGGGGTAAGGCACGAATCTGTCTGTGGGTTTAGGGGCGATTCTACTAAAATCTGGACGGACCTGAGTCACGTCTTTCTCAGGTTCAACAGTATGGCTGGGCACCGCCAACTCAGAACAGGTCAACGTACAATCAGCGTAGGCAATTGCAGGTTGCGAGGGGTGGTCAGTATAACCGTACATTATGTGCGTTAGACCATGTGCACAGGGCCGTAGGAAGCGAATAAAAAGTGGTACGGCCTAACCGAAACAGCTAGAGGGTCTAGGGGAGCACTTTGAAGTTCTCCAAGCAGGGTCCCTGGTAGAACCCCGGAAGTTGAAAAATTTCTGGTACTGACTTATCTGTTTCTGGAGGCTATGTTTTGAAAACTTTGAGTACTTTTTTTTCTTGGTGTTGTTGTTGCCTTTTGTAGTTCGCTCCACCGACTGGGGTTGATTTCCCCGACCGACAGTGGCTTTTTAGTTGGTGTTCCCTCTCACTAGGTAATGAAGCTACTGAGTGCTATTAAAGTGGCACTCACAGATTGAAAGCCTGAAGAACCTGGCAATACTAACGCTATCACTTTATAGTCCTTGCTTGGATCACATGAACGAATGCATAACCCTCATTTCTTTTCACGATACAAACAAGCCACGAGCCTCCTAAATTAAAAGAAAATTTGATACGTCCTTGAGTACCTGGAAGCAAGCTGTAAACTTTAACAATATCACTTCCGCTAGATGGCACGATAGTATATTCGAACGATTTTCAATCGGTGATAGAGCCTCTTTAAGTGTAAAATTTAGATGGGAAGGAGCAAATTTGTGTGTTTGTATATGCTGTTAGTGTATCCAAATTACGTGAGGTCGATGGGAAGTCCTGTGTTTGTGTTTCAGTCGGGGTAGTTTAGTGTATCTCGTATCATAACAACGCCAGTCTTTAATGCAGCCTGTCTGCTTCGTTTACCTTTTAGCCTACCTTGTGATTTATTTTTTATTTACGTCAGGCCATTTTAGAACCTTACCCTTATGTATGTAGGCGATGCTTCCTATTCTGTTATTAGTGATAACATTTAGTTTTGAGAAAGTTACAATCGGTTGGTTGCTGTGTTGGGCTTTATACGAAGTTTGGTGTTGACTATTTGCTGAAGCTTGCTTTAGCGTTTCGTTTACTTCTTTCCCCCAAACTTCTCTTGGTCAAGCTCATTGCCCTTCGTAAGGGGGGGGGGTTGGAAATAGAAGTAGCGCTCAGTTTATGCATGGACTTGTATACTATCTCACTACGTGATAGTACATCATACTTAAGCTTCATGGTTTATGCTAGTGGGACACACGCTGCTCATCAAAACTCGGCAAGACAGCCACGAGCTTTTACAGGGTTGCTTCAAAGTTTGATGACAGCAGACGCATTGTATGTGTTTGAAAATACGGTATTATAAAACTAGTGTGCCGAAAGTGGTACGGCAAATGCCGCACCAGCCGTACCGCTTGCTACGGCCATGCATGTGCACGTGCTACCCGCAATTCTCTATGCACTATCGCCCCCATCACATCAAAGGATTCATCCACTAAAAGGCTTAGTAAAAAGATGGTTCTTTCGTTCCCCATACATGATTAAGTTATGTGGGCGTTTCCTATTTCGGACGTATACACCATTGGATCTTACGTTCGAGTTTAGGCCTGAATTTATGAGTCGGGAAGCTGACAAAAGGTTTTTAGATGCCGAAGGCATCTCTACAACATTTTTTAGTATAACATGATGCCTCAGTGGACGACCATTTCTATCGTGTTCCCTGACACGAAGGTCTCCCACCAAAACACCAGCAGCAGTAACACCGTTTGCGGCTAAGGCTATTCTTACTCTAGGACACTTAGTTCTAGCAATATTCTTATAGCAATAGCCAACAATGATTAAGGGCGCTCCCGTGTCGTGTCCGAAGGTCAACAGGTGGTCGGCGGGCCCTCTATCGCTGTGGCAATACTTAATGCTAGAGTTTACATACGTATTTCCATGAATAATTATGCTAGAGTCCTGAATATCACTGGCATTTGACCCTAGTGCAAAGGTTTGATGGTTTTGACACAAGAATGGTATCTGGTCAGAGTTATTCCATTGTTGGGTTTGTCTTGGGTCCACAGGAGGTTGAAAACGTTGATTTGTAGTGTACGCCAAGTTTGCTGTAGGAGTTGGGCGTTATGGCTTTTGATGAGCATTTCGGTTATTTTCAATGCCTTGTCGAAATGGTCGAGTGGTTTGGCCCTCTGGCGGTGTGGAGGGGCAGCTTTTCTGCACGTGCCCAAATCCTTGACACAGGAGGCACCTCGGGCCCTTGGGTCTGTCTTTGGGGTCTAGACAATCACAGGAATGGTACGTGTGATCCAAACGTAAGCAGTAGAAACATCCACGTCTATTGCGTTTGTCCTGGGTTTGAGGGTTGGTGGCTTTTACAGGGCGGCGTGATATTGAATTTGGTTCCTGTACACATGCGGGACGAGCACAATATACTTGATCTTCATGCTCCATCGACGAATTGTAAAATACTCGTGAGGGCAATCGCTCTGATGAGCGAGCGTGTTGAGGTCTTAGTGAGACATAGTCAAATGGCTGTTCGTCTAAACGGTTTTGTGTCTGATGTAACGAGTGGAGTTTTTGCACGTAATGAGCATTCAATTCCTCCAGATTGGTAAAGTTGAGGCTATCTACTAATTCAGCTTGTAAATTCGTGAGGTCTAGAGCCCTTCCAGAGCAAAGTAACGATTCTCGAGCTACTTGTAGGGCTGGCTGTTTTACCCCTCGCAGTATCCAGGTACAGGTCTTCTGTTATTGGGTATCCTGTTGTTAGTAGTTCTTCCATTAAAGTCCTACCACGACGTATATAAGATGTCACGTCTTTGGTGCAGGACATTCGAATGTTCATGATGTCTTTCAGACAGTACATTTGGTTAAAGGGATCTACTCTAGCGAAATCTGCTAGAAGTCGTTTCCATACCAATCTCACTCTTCGGACGTTGCGGAAAATACGCCTAATTGTGGAGACATGGTTTTCAGCAGCATCAGACGACATTCTGCATTGGCCTGGGTCCATTGGGCAATCTCTTCAGGAGTTGCGTTAGCCGGATCGGATCAATCTTGCTCTAAAACGTTGGGCAACCAATGTTTCTCTTCGGCCAAGCACGTAAACAATGCTCGCCAATGCTTGAACGTTTCTGCACCGTACAGAATGGGTATTCCCTTGTAGTTGGTGGCGGCGTGGTGGGTGCATCGTGGATTTTCGACCTGAAGTGGTGTCCACCGTTGGTTCTCCATGGCTATAGGACTCGTGGCTCGTTGTACGAATTTTCGGTCTGGTGCGTGTCAAAAGTCTTTCATTAAGCTGGTGTCTTCTCCTTGGTCTGGAAGTCTTCTCTCGATGTCTCTATGACACGGGCTCCTATTTGCTACTGGGCCTTTTCTTCCTTTGTCCGCTACCTAGCTACCGTAGTCCACCATAATGCTACCATAATGTCGTAAGATGTTACTATGACGACGTCGCGCCAGAGCCTAATGGTCCAAATCAGACACATTGTGGACCCGACGCAGGAGTGGAGGGCTATCGCGGTTCATTCTGTCTTAAACCAAGATCTTCAGGTAGGCAGAGTGTGGGATCCTGGACCCACGAAACCAGCGAAATATCCCGTGGCCCTTGGCGGACCAACGTACACCAAAAACGAGGCCAGGTGAATCTTTTGCTAGGTGGAATAGCCGGAGTGTGGCTTAAGAGCGTTGTGTAGAAAGAAGTCGAAATATATTTAGTCCATTACGTTTATTGACGTGTTGAGCGGGGAGACCAGTACCACGCCTTACAGAGCCTCTTCGTCCGTCCTTCCCTTTAAGTCATAACACTGGAAAATGGCTCAATCCGTGTTAGAGGCAGGAACGTACCCTTGCAGTAAGCTTGAGCCTCTCTACACGTAGGTGACGTAAAAGCTAAGTCTTCTCGGAGGAAGTACCATAGACCTACCCGGTAACGTTAGGGTAAGCCATTGTGAAGAGTAAAAAATTCAACGTCATACCCGTTGTAAAGAGACGGTGGAAAGATATAGAGAAGAAGAGAAGGGGGAAGAGGATGCTGCAATACGGGGTAATTGGTCGGTACAATGAGGGGCCAATAATACAGGTATTGCCAAACAGCGGTAAACAGGCAGCTATACAACTGTAACAAAGGAGCCGTCCTTAAGTGCATAAATTAAGAAGGTGACAATATAACTTGGACCATTGTTAGAGAGAGGGGGGGGTTGAGATTTAATGGCGCGTCGACAGCTTGGTCATTAGCGCCAACCTCAGTCACTGCAGTGTTCCGGGTTGCCACTGCACCACACATTACAGAGATGTTATTCAAACCCCTAATCTAAATCTTGTCATACATCTGTACCTCCTGCAAAAATTGAAAAACACCGGACAGGAGGACAGACTTATTGCCCAATTGACGCGCAATGTCATGCGGAAGATGGAAACGACGACGAACACCATCAAGATGGCGACAATCAACAAGGAAGTGCGGACCGTAAGTGGCCGCCGACACCAATAACATACAGGAGGGTCAACCCCCCGCAAAAGAAAACAGTGAGTAAGTCGGGTGTGACCAATGAGCAAACGGGCCAACACAACCTCCTCGCCACGCCGACACGCCGAGTGCCATTCCTCAACGGTGCTCTTAATAGCTAGTAACTTATTACCATCCTGCCTGTCCCACAAGGTCTGCCAAAAAGCGTGTAACCTCAGACGAAGAGCTGGAAAGGCGTCTGAGGGAACAAGGCTGTGATCCCTTTCGAGAGGGCCGGAAAGGGCCCGTTTCGCTGCAGCATCAGCTTGCTCATTTCCACCAATCCCAACATGGCCCGGGATCCAGCAGAAAAGGACGGTTTTCCGCTGGCCAGGCAAGCAGGAAAGCAAAGCTTGGACACGTTGTGTCAAGGGGTTCCGAGGATTGTAATTCGCCAAGGACTCCAGGGCACTTATGGAATCGCTAAAGACAATGAAATGGGTGCCCTGGAGGTCAAGGATCCATTCCACCGCCAAACCAAGAGCCAAAAGCTCTGCAGAAAACACAGAATAGCCTGATGGAAGGCGATGGGCAACCGTTACTCCTTTACACACACAAGCACACGCCACGCCAACGTCCGACTTCGACCCATCAGTAAACAGCCGCTGATAACCGGCGTACTGGGAACACAGCCGCCGGAACTCCTGCAAGTACCTTGCTGGTAGAGTGGAACCCTTCGGGAGGAACGCCAGAGCGAAAATGAAAATGCCACTTGGGACAAGCCAAGGGGCCACTGGCATCTCCCCAAGCCTCAAGACGCAGGGCATTTCAAAGGCTATCTCCTGACAGGACTGCTGGAGCCTATCTCGGAAATCACCCTTACCCACCCTGCGTCTACCGACTCGCAAGTTTGGCCCAAAAACCATGGACCAAGCAGGACTGGATTGCACAGTACGCAAACGCATAGCATACTGAATGGCAAGCTTCGAATGGCCAAAGGTGGCTCCGAGGCCTCAGCATAGAGGCTGACCACTGGAGAAGTTCGAAATGCCCCAGTCGCCACACGCAGGCCACTGTGATGCACAGTGTCCAACATCTGGAGAGTCGAGTCACTAGCCGAATCATACACCATGCATGCATAATCAAGTTTGCTGTAGACAAGGGCTCGGTAGAGGCGCAACATGGCAGCGCGATCGGCACCCATGAAGTGCCCGACAGAACCCACAAGATGTTAGGTGCCCGCAAAGACTTGTCTTTAAGTTGGCGCAAGTGTGGAAGCCAAGATAACCTGGAATCAAACACCAGACCCAAGAAACGTGCCTGTGGGACAACAGGAATTTGTGCCTGTCCCAAGTACAGGCAAGGATCTGGGTGCAGTGTTCGTTGGCGGCAAAAGTGAACGCACATAGTCTTGTCCAGAGAAAACCGGAAACCACTGATCGCCCAGGTCTGGACTTTGCTAACTGCCAGCTGTAGCTGCCGCTCGCAGGTCTGCATGCGAGCCGCACGAAAGCGCAGGCCAAAGTCATCGCCAAACAAAGACTGGGGAACAGCAGCTTGCTGAGCAGTGGGGTTGATCCCAATAGCAAACAAGATGACACTAAGAACACCTCCTTGAGGCACACCATTCTCCAAGACAAACGGGCGGGAAAGAGTCGTCCCAACACGAACGCGAAAAGAACGGCCGTAGAGGTAAGCGGAAAGGAACAGTGGCATCCGTCCCCTCAAGCCACAGTCATAGAGATTATGGAGAATCCCATAACGCCAGGTCGTATCATAAGCCTTCTCCAAGTCAAAGAAAACTTGAACCAGATGTTGACGCAGGCGAAAAGCCTCCCTCACATCTGATTCAAGGGCAACAAGATGATAGATAATTGACCGAAACCGTCGAAAGCCACACTGGGACGCAGATAAGAATCCCTGTGATTCCAACACCCAGACCAACCGCTCACTGACCATCCGTTCCATAAGTTTACAGACACAGCTAGTCAGAGCGATTGGGCGATAACTGGAAGGAGAAGTAGGGTCTTTGCCCGGTCTTTGTTAGAGAGAGGGAAGCAATAACAATGGCTTTGGCTAAAGACTTACAATTCAGGTTACATTGTGTTGTTAAACTCTCCAGCACTAGGCAAGCTGGTGAATGCTCACATAAATGCCGACTTCCTACATCAGTCCCTCACAGTGACTCCATTCCAGTGGCGCATCAAAGGGAGTATTAACAGAGAGGGGAGGGGGCAATAATATTGCCAATAAGGCTGCGAGGAAGGTAGATATTCCCCCCATTAAACACCCTAGGATATCATTGAAAAACTTTCGCGATTTCGCCTTTTCAGATTCAACATTGTTTGCCAGCAGATGGAGTTCAACACACGGGAACAAACTGGGATATCAACAAGTGACTGCAAGAATTTATACCTAAGCTGGGGTAAATCATTATATATCATCAAGTTTTAGAAGAACCTGACAATAACATGCGCTCTCATAACCAAATTGGTGCAGAGAATAAATCTGCCTGGTAGGCCCTTACATACAATAAATGAATGCATAAAAGCTTTCCCTGGTAATTCTGTGTCAAGGGCTAGATAACCATTTGTTTTGACACTTTCCCCATTTCCGGTAAACAAATTAAGTGGAAAGGGTTTTACAGCTGTTTGTTGACAAATTGCCTGTACAAGTTTCATCTGTCAGGGAATAGCAACTTCCTGTGTCCCAAATAGTAGTGGAAGCTGTTGAGGCTAATTTAAGTGAACCGATCTACTACCATTTTAACGTA
>JAHWFP010140650.1:0-22180 GCA_023313725.1 Lithobius niger | reverse complement strand
TCACAAAAATACCTTAATGGCGACGGCCAATTTGGTACGTCTTAACAGAAGCGATGTTATGAGTCATAATGGGGACTAAGGGTTTAACACGAAGTGAAGGTTTTAAATTTATGTCTATGTAATTAGTCTTGAAGTATTTTTTTTCTCTGCCTAATTCATGGTCAAGGAACTAACAAGTTTCTCAGTGGATTTTCCCTTTGTGGGACCATAGGGTTTGGCAGGCATGAATTTTCATTAAATGCATGCGTGTATGTTGAATGCATGCATGTATGGGAATCTTGCCGTCTGGCCCTGTTCTTTACAGAACCAGCAGTTAAAAGATCAATTAGGAGCATTGTTGGGGTTACGACCAAAGTTATTTCTAACACCAGTACCTTGAGAAGTTCCTAAGCGGGTCGAAATATCGTTAACAGGTTGAGCTGGCAAAAAGTTCTGGTTGTTATAGCTTGAAACATATGGCCTAACGGGTACATTAGGTGGATTACGCATACTACGCAAAATAATATAAAGCAACATAATAATGTAATGTACAGTAGTCTTGCACTACCCTGAATAGCTGCTGTAGTGAGTGGTGCCTCTCACACCACCCTGAATTGATCCGTAAGAGCTAAACAAGTCACTTAGTCTCTCACAGCACCATGAACTGATTCAGTAGCTGCTGAAGATTCTCTCTCACCAGCATGAATTCATCCAGCAGCTGTTCAAGAAGCCACTTAGTGGCGCTGACCACCCTGAATTGATCTGAAGAAGCCTCTTTACCTTTCACAACATCCTGAAATGATAAGCTGCTGAAGAAGCCACTTAGTGTTTCACACCACTCTGAATTGATCCAGTACTTGCTGAACAGTCGCTCACACTTCCCTGAATTGATCCAGTAGCTGCTGAAGAGTCAATCCCTCACACCACTCCAAATGGATCGATCTAGCAGCTGTTGAAAGGTAAGAAGATCCTTCTGGTCCGGCACACTATTGTTACTGTAGCAGTAACAATTTTCTATTGATCCAGTACACCATGGCTGATTACTGGCCCAGTTACAATATCATACTGGTCCAGTAAGAAGCGCCTACTGGTCCTAGCAATAGGTCCAGTATTAATACCCTACAGGTCCAGTATTCCATAAACCAGTAAGCAGTACTGGTCTAATATAAACTTCGTTGATTTGAATTTTGAATAGAGAAATACATCTAGCTGATACCCCAATAGACAGTATTTAGGTGCAGAAACAATTAGGAAACTGTACAAAAAATGGCAGTGTAGGCCATTTATTTCCATCTTCTGTCGCTAGATGCCTATCCACAATCTGTATCCCAAAGGCAAAGATGCTGGTATAAATACAATCATGCACTTGAGACCGAGGAGAGCCACACACACAACCACGTCAGGGTGTATACAGCGAAGTGCAGCAATGGCGAACCTAGAAGAACGCATGACAACAACAAAAAAAGTAAAGAAGTATAAGAAAGAAGTCAAAGATGATGCCTATGGCTATGGCATTGTGCTAAGAATACAAACAATAATGAGATCACCACGTAGTCTTCATCCTAAATGTAAATGAACCGAATTGAAGTGAAGCTTATTTTCAAAAGCGTCAAACCTAAACCTATGTTTTTTCAAGTTTATGTAACTTCTTCTTCAAAACTACCATTTAGAATGTTATATAATTCTGCACATACTTATTTATTTATTTATTTAAAATAGTCGTAGCACCATAAGGCATTAGAACGACATCTAAAATAAAAACAAACAACTCCAATACAACTATGTATCAGAGTGGCTGCACTGTATTGCAGCATGCTGAGCAACCAAACTCTTGTTGAATGCAATAAAGGCTTGATTTTGCAGTGTCACTTGTTAAATCATTCCAGTCACAGATAGTTTTTGGGAAAAAAGAACTGGCCAAAACATTTGTTCTGCACTGAAATCTTCTGATTTTCTTAACGTGATCATGCCTCCCAATGTAGTCAGGGGACACAAGCTAGTCGACAGGATTCAAAATTGTGTCCCTGTGGAAAATCTTATGTAACAGTCCAAGTCGCCGGGCTCTTCTGCGAACACACAAAGGCTGCCATCGTAAATTGTTCATCATGCCGGACACGCAGGCATCATAAGTGAATTTATTAAACACGATTCGGGTAGCACGACACTGCACGCCTTTAAGAGCATCAATTAAAAATTGAGTACCTGGGTCCCAGACTGCACAGCAGTAGTCAAGTTTAAATCTAACCAAAGCATTAAAAACTAATTCTCTGGTGCGTGGTGGAGTGCCACGAAGTACACGGTTTATGAACCGGACTTTGGCATTTGCGTCGGCACAAAGACTCAAAATATGGTCATTCCATTTCAGCTTGTTAGTAATTTGTACTCCTAGAATAGACAGTTTATCCACTACCCGAAGAGCATCTCCACCCATAGTATACTTTGGAATAACCACATTTTTTTTTGTAGAAACTGATAAAACTTTGGTCTTGCTAGCATTCAGATTCATTTTCCACTTGATGCACCAGTCTGTGATACGCTCCAAATCATTTTGTAAAATATCTCTATCCGTAGCCTCAGAAATAATTCTGTACAATGTCGAATCATCCGCGAATAGTGCTTTATTAGATTCAATGACTTCGGTTAAGTCGTTAATGTAAATTAAAAACAGAATAGGGCCACTAACGGATCCTTGCAGCACGCCAGACGAGACGGAAGCTTCCGTCGACCATGCACCGTTTACAACCACAAACTGTTTCCTGTCCTGAAGAAATGCACGATACCAGTCGACAATCTGTGCAGACGCACAGTAGCTTTTAAGTTTCAGAAGTAACAGGTCATGAGGCACTGAGTCGAATGCTTTAGCCATGTCTATGGCTACAAGGTCAACGGTAGCTGCTTCGTCAAGTCCAGTAGCAATACCGTGTATCATATCTAAAAGCAATAGTTCACTTGATGATCCTTTTCGGAATCCAAACTGTCTCTGAGAGAGAAGATTGTTCAGTTCCAAATGTGCTACAAGATTGCTAACAAGTACATGCTCCATCATTTTGCAGCAAATAGAGATCAGCGATACTGGACGATAGTTGCTTACAACATTCCTCTTTCCAGTTTTATCTTCCAGCAATCTTCCAGTCTTCTGGCACCACTCCCTCGTTCAAACTTTGCTTAAAAATATGCAATAGATATCTTGCACTCACTGCTTGTGTCCTTTTCAGCATGCAACCAACAATGCCGTCTGGTCCCGCTGCTTTACTTTCTTTAAGGTTTGAAATAAGGTTCAAAATACCCGTGTAGGCTATGTCGATGTGTGGCATAAAATCGGCCCATCTGGATGTCAAATTAGGTGTTAGGTCTCCTACATCTGGCTTCGAAGAAACTATTAAATTTATTTGCACGTTCGGTATCGTCAGAAACAAGTGTACCATCATGCGAAAGCATGGCTGGAATGCCACATTCCTGTCTATTTGTTTGCTTAACATATGCCCAAAATCGTTTTGGGTTTTTTGAAAAAGTATGCCCCAGGTTCTCCATGTATTGTTGCTTTCTTTCTTTAAGCAACTTTTTAACAACTTTCTGATGGTCGTTTGCTTTAGCCCATACTTGTGCAGATTGACATTTCCTTGCTTGTTGCCTCAGTCTCCTTCCCTTCCTAACTGCTCTTTTTATTTCAATATTTACCCACGGCATTCGTTCATATGTTCATTCGTTCATATGTTCAGGCATTCGTTAGGCGTGGTTTTGACTAGAGTTATATGTTTAGAATAACCTAAAGTAAAGGAAATCATTTATAATGAAGCTTAGTTTTAATATGCGTCTAGCCGAAAACTATGTTTTTTAAAAATGTATGTACCATTTTTTCCAAAACTACCAGTCAGAATTTTACGAAATTTTCCATAGATTTTCAAGCAGTTATGCATTTGCTATTGTGCATGGTTTTGAGTAGAATTATGATATTTGGAATAATAGATAGGTATTTATGGCTCATTTAGTGCTAAATGATATAAATTTAAATTTAAAATATTTTATATATTTTTTGATTACCAACTAAATACTAGAATTGTATGATTCTAGTCAAAAATACTTACCATGATGTTATTAGAAGGACGATACGTGAACATGGCACAATTTTTCCATAGAAATGCATGGTGCTGCCATGTTACTTTCATTATTTCTTTTTATAAATTTCTTTGTTAGTGCTCTGCATGCAGCAGTATGTATTAACCTCTTGATGTAACTACCACCACACACAATGATCTTATTTCGTTGGTGGGCTGTTTTGTTAACCACAATAAATGAATAAATAAATAAATAAATAAATAGATAAATAAACGATTAATTAGAACTTTATAGTAATCTAAGGTTGCGATTCTTCATTAAGAATGCTGTTTTGCTGACTGCTTCTGTTTAATAAAGCCCTTACCAGCACAAAATCAATCAGAATCCCAACGAATTTCCTTACATCTCGGGGTTAGCTACATATTTTAACTTTCACATTTTCTTTTAAATCTGTGGGTTCGAGAATGATTATGAAACCAACTGTGAATACATGGAATTTTTATTCTATTTGTGTTTCTTGCTTGCTTTTTGTCGTCTTCGATCATTCTGTATAAGAGTTTCATACTTTAACGCTCTCTTTTCTTGGTGATCGGATGCCACACTCCATACTTCCCTCCTTTCTGAATCCCTGTGATATTTCCCAAGATTGTTTTCTGGGGTACCTTCCCAGTCATGTGGCTTGTCGTGGCGATGATACAGGGAGAGGAAATGGATTAAAATTAAGGAAAGGCCTATGTGACCAGTCATGACTGGGGGCATTTCATAACTTGTTGCTGCAGGGTTTTAAGCAGGTGCACACTCAAAAGGGCATGTTGAAGAATACCAACAACACGACTACAGTGCCAGTTCTGCAAGCTTCTGTAACTTTGCACATTAATTAAATATTATTCATGTAGATTTTATGACTAGTTTTCTTTATCTTGCAGAAAGCAATGTTGTCATCTCACAAGTTGACTACAAATCCTGTAAAATTAATTCACCTGAAAACCTTTTAAATAAAATGAATGAATTAATTAAGGACAAACTCAACGGAATTGCCACAGTGAATGTGAAAAAATTAATAATAATGAATTAATTATGATCAGGGAGTCCAGGGTTCTGCTGTGGCAAATTTTTATAATAATATACAGAGACGATGCTCGAGGCATCCACCCATCCAAATTCCCCGGCGGCAGATGTTAAGTGGAAGAAGTACCACCATTATTACAGTTGTTTTTTGCCGCATGAGGGAGGAAACCCGGAGGAAAACCTCGTGCAACGGGCGGGAAACAAGCAGAGAAAAACCCGTACATATAAACTTCCCATTGCCAGGATCGAACCTGGGTCTGTACGAAGCCAGAGATGTACACTGGGACCAGGATGCCTATCGAATCTGACGCCCCAGTGCACCAGGATGCCTATCGAATCTGACGCCCCAGTGCTCGCAGCTACTCGTGCACCCTAAAGCTTTAAAGCGTATAAAGCTTTAAACGAAATTTTGATATATACAAAGTTGTATACTTAAATTAAAAAATTTAATTAAATAAAAAAATTAGATTAAAATTTAAAAAAAATTGCTAAATAATGTGTAACGATTTTTTTAGATAGGATTTTTTTCTTCAAGGATTAATGCTAAGCCTTTTTTCTAATGGTTCTGATAAGATTTCAAATTTTTGCTCTCCAAAAGTCTCAAATTTAATTAAAAAAATTTAAATTAAATTAAAAAACTTAAGTTTTGTATAAAGACCAGAAAGTTGAAACGATTTTTTTAATTCTGCCCTGGACCGGCATTATTAAATAGGATTTTTGTTTTCTTGATTTCTTAAACTTCAATTAAAATCCAAAAAATTTATTTAAAAATCTTAGGCTATATAAGAGCATGCTTGAAGATTTTTTGCAGCCCAGTTGCTTAAGCATCTTAGCAGAGCTTTGCATACTTGAAGATTTTTGCAGCCCAGATTTATTGTGAGCATTGTTGACTGCAGGTTGACTCCAATCGAACATACGATTTAGAAACAAAATGGTGGTTTACTGTTGACAAGAAGGCTATGAAATGGTGAAACGCTTAGCAAAATAGGAAGCACCGTAATGATAATAAAGTTCTGACATCCTTAAACAAACAAGAATCAACTGTAATGTATTCTACTTGGTATATTACGATCCTAGGTTGGATATTATGCTTACATGATGCAGGACAAGTGGCACAATAAAAAAGGGCAAAAATATGTTAGTTATTCGTCCAAGATTCTACTATCAAGCACAGTTTGACAATGAACTAAGCTACAGAAATTAATGTTCTATTTCAATGTCTCTTAAGATATTCTTTCCAACTATCGCATACCCCTGGAAAAGGGAAAGTAGATGACGATATCAAGTGATCTAGTGGTCTGTGCTGATATTTGAAAAGGTAGTCAGTATCAGCAAACCAAGATAGCGGTTCCGGAACAGTACTAAGAACCGGAATCGGTACACCACTATTATTAACACACTGTCAAGTAGTAAAGATGACCTAAATAACAATCCAAATGCCTTAAATTATATCGATTAAACGAAACTTTAGAAAAGTAGTGCAAGTGGTTTCTGAATATAAACATAAATTATTTATTGTTCACGGGAATATTATCGCTATTCGTGGTGCAAAGTAAGAATTTGTGCTGAGAATACATACCATCTAAACCTAGATGAAAGCATAACATATACAAAGAATGAATCGAGACAACAGATGAAGGAGCATACATTTTCTCTGTCGCAATTGAGCACCAAAATTACTGAAGTTCGGTTGTTTTTGTCCGTCTGCTTTCAAACATGCATGTCCCTGTCGTAAAGAAAATACGGATGCAAACCTATTTACGTTGCCTTTTGGACTTATATGTCAGACTGCCTCAGCGGGGAATCGAACCCGGGACCTTTGAAATCAAAGGCCAAGATCCTACCGCTGAGCCATACTGACACGGCCAAAACGAAACGTCCATAGGCAGCATTTAACACGCACACATATACATGAAACCAATCTCGAGCCCATTGGCTTTCCGTCCCATATAACCTGTCGCAAAGATCCTGTCATATCTCGGCACACAACTTGGGAGAAGTACTGTTTTGGCACCTCACACACTGCTGCAGCAATTTCTTACCCATGTGTGATGTTTTTCTTGAATAGTTTCACTCACACGTTGCACAAGGACTTGTAGTTAGGCTTAAAATGAGTTGGAGGACGAGATGCAGGTATCCACAGAGTTTCATGATGCCCACATTGCTGGTTTGGAAGAAATAGTTCTCTGAAGTTGCACCTGTTACACTCTTAATGCTGTTTCGGCTTGGCCAACTGTGGTTATTTGAGAATAGCCCCACTTACAGAGTGCACATGGCTATGTGGACTGGCTTAAAATGTGTGTGTGGGGGGGGGGCTAGATGCATTGGCACACCAAGTTTCATGATGCCCAGTTTGCTTGTTTGAAAGCTCTGACCTTTTAACCGATATTCCGTAACACTTACAATGCTAAGAAAAGTACGTGTAGGGTCACCGGCGCCTGTGGGTTTGTCCAATGGTCGTGATCTATTGGCGTCGTTTTTCCAGCATGTAGGATTCACATGTAATTTTGGGGGGTGATAAGAAGATCTTTTCCCTACATTTGGTCGTAAATAGCATGGCTCACACGGTGCGCATGGACCTGGGGATGAGCCAGAAATTTTGGGGGAGGCGAGACACATCGGCATACCGAGCTTCATGAGGACCACGGTGTTGGCTCGGGAGAAATAATGACCAGAAAGTTTCACAGAGGTATGATGGTAACACAACCTATGTTATGATACGGCATTTGGACGCAAGTTTTTCTGACGGCAACCGCCTTCCCCAGCTCACATGCCGAGTTTGGCGTCAGTTAGACAATTTTACTGATTTTTTTTGCTAACAACGCTGATATTGAGTGTTCGGCAATGAATCTATTTATTGGTTTCAAGGGGCCGTCGTGTGGTTTTGTTAAGCAAGTTTCGTTTAGAGCTTTGGCTATTTCGTGCTGTTGACCCATACTTTGTCACTAGTTTTAAATTTGTGTTTTAGTTAATAGGAAAGACGCTCTTCTGCATTAGCAAAGCTGATGTAGGGGTCTAAACCATTGGTGTACAGAGCTAATCATTACACGATAGCAAAACCAAAGCAAACATAGCTTGACTGATTGTCGGACTTTGGGTTTGTTGTGATGTTGGGCTTATGGCAAAAGGTAGGAATCTTTAGCCGTGGGAGAGCCAGAGTTGGGGCCGATGCTGGGAAAAGAAGGTGCTGGAAGTAGAGCGGGGCCAGGTCGCATATTATCCTATGGCATGTGGAATGAAATGCCGCCACGTGGGAAAGACTCCACTCATGATGCGGCCGTGAATTTCGAGGTTGAATGCCAAAGACATGTCCATCTTTCCAGCACGAAGCAGTGAGATGAGAAACGTGGCTGTTGTGGCCGCCCAGCCGATTTTGGGACTGCAACCTGCAAAAAGGGATACCAGGCAGGGCGATTATTGATGTAATGCAGGATTGAGAACCCCACTAGGTGGCTAAATGCCCTCTGATTACCATGGTACCAGTCGCAGTGTGGTGCTGCATGCCATGCTGATAATGGTTTGGAAACGAGCGCCGATCACAGCTTGAATGTAGGTAGGCGACCATTGTATCAATTTTTGTACGCAGTGTTGTTCCTCGGTACAGAAGGCATGGTACCTATCTGCAACCACGCCCATTGTTGTCCAGGACTGGGAGAGAGAAATAGGTGTGGCAATGGCAGCAAATAACTTTTGAACATGACCGGATAGCAGATAGGCAGCATGCATAGCAGATCATGATGTTGCATGGAGAACACCATCGTATTAGTTGATGGTAGTTTCCAACAAAACGAGGGCTGTTTGCCTGAGAATGCACTGGAGATGCATTCCACTGCTAATGGAAAAGTCCAGTACCATATGCTGAGGTGCACTGCCTCGATCATTTTCAAATTGAATGTAACACAAAAATACCAATGAGCAGCCTTGACCCCTGTTTACCACCAGTGGGCACAAACAAAAGTCACACACAAAATTATAGGTCATAGCTCCATAATAGAAGTGACCGAGTCGAATCCATACTAGACCTCTGTTTTAGAGACGGGCAGTGAAGATCGGCCATTTCAAAAACATGAAAAGTCGGGTGGACCATGATTGCTTCTGTGAGTGTTGCTCCTCTAGTGTTTCAGGCTACAACATTGACTCAAACTTTATCTGATGGGCAAAGTGTGGCAGTCGTAAAACCTAGCACTGAAATGAACTGAATAGAGACCCGGGAGAATAATTAGAGAGTTTACCCATAACAAATAAGCCGAGCCGGGGTGAAGGAAAGAGGTTGAGTAAAAGGAGAAAGAGGCATAGTGGAGGGAACTAAACTTCAACATTTAAAACCCAAACTTAGTTCTGGCTTTTTTACTTATAGGCTAGGTAAAAAAAAACTTCTTTACCCAAAGGAACTTTTAGAAGAATGCTATTCACGCATGCTATATCAGTCTGTTTACCAAACACAAATATATCCCCACTGAAGTTGGATGGATGAAGGTAACGGATTATTGGTGGAGTAAGAGGCGTTTTTAGGGACTAGGGCAAGGGATTAAGAGGCGAATAGACTTGCTTTTGCTGCATGCTGGCTTTTTACTTGCACTATTACACTACGTATTTATACTACTTTTATTGTACTAATTAAAGAATCATTAACTGGATCATCAATCAGCTAATTGTGTCTTTTTGCAAGAGCTGTAACTGCAAATTACTTAAATTTTTAAATATCTCAGTTGTTCAGCTTGTAGACATATGTTAGTGCTTTAAACTTGCTCCAAAAAAAAGTTGCTTGCATTGCAAACCATCAGATTAAAAAGGGAGGAATTGCAATAAAGCAAATGTTACGCAGAAAATGATTGACGCTAACAGGATACCGGATGTGTTTGCTATGTGGCTAACACGAGTTAATGGTGCATTAAAATCAATAAAATTCTATTAAAAGGTATCATAAACGTAACCCTATAATGATCTAAACACGTTATTCAATAACAGATAAAACCTTCTCTTTTTGGCGGCTAGGGCACGTGATGTATGCTATTTCAAAAACTAATAGCATTCCCTAAAACAATTTATTTTCGTTGAAATAATTATTGTACGCCATGCATATTTATACGATTGAAGTACTCCCTCCAGAAAAACTAAAAGAGTTAATATCGCCTTTCTTATTCAATGTTCTTCCACCAAACTTGGGCAGAGAGTAGATAAGTACGGAAGGTATATTTATACCAAAAATTACGCAATTATGTGTAGGAGTAAATGTAGTCAGCCTCATGCAAATTTGAAAACTTCACGTGTGTAATTGTTATTTTTCTTCTTGTTTTTGCCACTGTTTCAAAAATAACTACTGTACGTATCTAAAATTTAAAACATGATCTAAGCCAGAAATGTTGCTGTCCTTCCTCTTCAAAGAATCCACTTTTTAAATTGGTCGAGTCGTTCGGTGTTATGTGATCACCAAATGATCAGTTTTATTGTTTTACATTAGTTTAAACATTGTAATTAGGGAACAATGCTAAACAATAAATATCAGCCGCAAGACATAGAATGAAGAATAAAGAAATGCTAACAACACTGGTAAACCAACAATTATTCACACATGCTTACAGGTACGTGAAGAGGAAACATTATCCTTATTACGAATTAGTTTATTATTATTATTACTGTATGAAATTAGTTTATAAATAAGGTACATGGATTACATTAAAAAACGTCAGTGTGCCATAGAAAACGGTTATATGATTGACACGTCACTTTACTAGTTATAATACACGAAAAAATTTATGATTTTTAATTTAAATAATCAAATGTACAATTGAAAAAATTGCATCTGTTTAAGTGCTGTTGCGATTTACGACATTTTTTTCGTTGGTAAAGCATACAGCATTTAACAGATGCAATTTTCTCATTTGTGCATTTGATTATTTCAACTAAAAATTTTACACTTTTATCCGTGTATATTTTAACAACTAAAGTGAAGCTTCAATCATGTAACCCTTTTTTACGGCACACTTGACGTTTTTGCTTGGTTTTGGTTTTGGTTTTATTCCACGAGCCTCGGCCCTCAGCCATGCGCTCGGACACAAAAATCTACAACACAACAACTTGTGCACAGACGCACTAGGTCAACACCACATTTCATAACTCGGGAACAGAGCGAAGCAGGGAGCACAAGTGAAATGTTAGGTCACCGGCCTAAACCCGAACACCTGACCTATTAACAAAGACAGCTACTGCTCTAAGTCTCGCGAATACTGGTGGATAGTGGAGAGAGAGTAGACCGCCCACCCCTAGCCCTGGACGCATGTAACCCTGTAACCCCAACCGTAACTGTTGGACAGCTGTACACTCCAGAAGAAAATGCTGTGGGGTCTGCGGCTCACCACAACCTGTACATGCAGGAGTGACACACCATCCCATCCTGTGGCGATGTGCTGCTAGAAGAGAGTGCCCCGTACGTAGCCGGGAGAGAACCCTACTGACTGAAAGCGGAAGAGCATCAAGCGAACATGCAAGAGAGCATCCAGGCTGTATACCGTGCAGAACCCTACCAGTCGTGGCCACGGACCATTCTCTCTCCCACTCCTTTAGCAACCATGCACGTAACAAAGGACGTTTCGACCCTGGGTGGGAAACGGGAGAGATGGCAACGCCATCTGTGGCCGCTGCAGCCTTGGCCAAACCGTCTGCTTGTTCATTCCCAACGACGCCACTATGGCCCTTCACCCAGCCAAGACCAACGAAACCAGCTTGAGACACAGCGAGTAACTTGCGACAAATCTCATAAAGGATTGGGTCGCAAAAGTCAAGGTGCTCTATCGCACGCCTCAGGGCCGCTATGGCAGCTCGTGAATCCGTATACAGCATGAACGATGGCAGGTCCAGGTCCATGGCTACATCCAGTGCCACGGAGATGGCGCAGAGCTCACAGTGGGAGCTGGAGGACACCGCTTGCAACTTCCTACTAAGAAACACTTTCAGGGACGGTATAGTAATCCCCACACCCCCAGTGCCCATGCTCCTGCTGTAGGAGGCGTCACAGAAAACGTCACACCCAGTGACACGCTGCGAAAATACCTCAACGAGTGCAGGACACCACACCCAGGGACTGAAGACGACAACCCGCGCCACGCACAATGGCGAAATAGAGGACAGTCTCTGAATCGCCATGGCTACCGAACCCAAAGGACCTAACACTCCTAGCAATGACGGGCGAAGGGAACAATAGTCACGAACTATCTTACCAACGCAATCGTCCATGCCCCTACTGACACAACGCATCCCCATCACACAGAGGAGCTCCACTGCCCTGACATGGAGGGGGGCTCACAGGACTCGACCCATAAGGCCTGCACTGGAGTCGTCGGGAGACAACCAGATACAACACGCAGACACTCATTCACTGCAGTCTGCAGCGTGGAAACGTGGCGTCGCTCACCAGCCAAGAAAGGTAGGTGGAAGTCCAAGACAGCACGAATGAAAGCCTTGTATACAACACGGAGGGCACCACGCCTAACACCGGACATCCTGGAGAGACGCTTCAAAACAGCAGACCGAGACCTGATTTTCTCCCGTAGAGACAAAGTGTGCTGGCCCCAATCGAGTTTCTCATCCAGCAAAATACCAAGGTACCTGACAGACGAAGCCTGTGTCACTGTGGTGCCATTGACGCAGATAGTGAATGGATTGGCACGCCTAACGCGTAACCTGCTAAAGACAACCAACTCAGTTTTAGCCGGGGCAAGAAGGAGACCTCGTGCAGAAAGAAGGGCGGAGACACGCTCAACTGCCACTTCGGCACACCGACAGCAAACATCCGGGTCACTGCCGGCAAACCACAAAGCAATGTCATCTGCATAACAAACTACATTGTTTGATGCCCCAATCTCCACAAGAACATCGTTGACTGCAATAGCAAAAAGAAGGGGACTGAGGCAGCTCCCCTGAGGGAGGCCTCGACTGGAGCTGTTGACAACGGACCAATAGCCATCCACTCTGGTGGCAAAATGACGAGCCCCTAAAAGTGCACAAATCGCTTTTATGAGGCCAGGGCCCACACCCATATTGACCATACAGCAGCGCACCCAATCCACATCCACTGTATCATACGCCGCCTGTATGTCCAAGAAAACCGCGACCACAGTATAGCCCTTTGCCCACGATTCGTAAATGCCTGACAACAGAAACATCACTGCATCTTGGGCACTACGGCCAGCACGATACCCAAATTGTACAGGCGCCAAACAGGCATAGTACTCTAGGTGATTTTCTAGCCTCCTCACCAGCATTCGCTCGTAGACCTTCCTAAGATTGGACAAGAGGGAGATCGGCCTATAATTGGACACAAGCGACCTCACCGACCCTGGTTTGTGCAGAGGGACAATGATGGTGAAGAGCCATGAATCTGGTACTAAACCATTCTGGAAAATGGCACGGAAAAGCTCAACACATCTGGCACGCGACGCGGAACCGAGATCACGCAGCATTCTATAGGATACCCCATCAATTCCTGCAGCACTGCTATCCTTGCATTTTGCTAACGCCGATGAAAACTCTGACTCCACCAAAGGATGATCTGATGGGGACCCATCAATACTGCTGCCTTTAGGGACAGGTGAACATAGACCAACTGGGAGAGCGTACACGCTTGCAAATCGTCTGCAGAAAGCGTCAGCCATCGCCTCTCCTTTCAAAATAGCACCCGGCTCACCCTCCGGATCATAGACCCACTTTTGCGATACATGCTCAGTTGCCTGATTCACCACATGCCATGCCCTGGTGAGCGACGCTGCAGAACAAACCTGCCCACAAACTCTATCTGGGTACAGGTCACGCTCAGAACGAATAACATACGCCGATTCCCTAGACGTACCCTTGTACATAAACCAGGTCTCATCGCAAGGATACCTCTTCCAGCGCCTATACGCCTGTCGACGATCACGTACTGCACGTGAACACAAAACAGTCCACCAACTAGGCTGAGACCTCATCACAGCCTGAGGCCGCTTGCGGTAGTCCGCTCTAACAGGAGTAACACCATTTACCTCCAGCCACTCCTCCATAATGCCACTGGAAACCTGTGGTCTCGTCCTGGCGCGAGCCCGTCGTGGAACACTGGCAGCGCGGGGAAGAAGAACCACAGGGAAGTGGTCACTTCCACGCTGGTCGTCCGATACAGAGCAACAAAGATACTTCTCAATCCCTGGGGAACAAAGAAAAAAGTCTAAAACAGACTCTTGCACAATGCCCTTCTGCCACCGCGAAAAAGTTGAGTTCCCTCCATGAAGAACACAAAGGCCGTTCTGGTCAATGGCAGCACTGAGACGCCGACCGTTCGTGTCCACCCTAACAGAACCCCAGTCATAGTGGTGGGCATTAAAATCCCCACACACTATCAGAGGACGAGGGAATTGACGAAACCAGGCGTCCCACTCTCCAGTCGTCCGTGCACTCTTAACATGGACAACAACAACCGTTACCCACTGAGCTAACATAAAAATCCTAACAGCACACACACCAAGACCAGGAAATACAAGAGGCACAGGGCACAGAACGTATGGAACAGCCCATTTGACAAAAATCCCAACCCCATGTCCACCCGAGACAAAATCACACAGCACAGCAGCAGCAGTCTCAAAGGAAGTTAAATTGGCTTCTTGAACCCCCAGTACATGCACACGCGACAACAATTCCTCAATTTCGTGTTTTTTGTTGACCAAGCTCCTGGCATTCCAGGAAGCAATGGAAAATGCTGTAGATCCGAAAGAAAGACACATGTACTAACCCCTAACCTAATCGGCCGTGACCCTAACCTACACCCACTCCCTTCTCCACTCCGTCCCCATATCCCTGCTGCATATCCTCAAAATTATCATTAGCATTACAGCTAACAGTAATTACACTAGCAATGTCTAAATCAAAAACATCCTCTTAAAACACCTCTGAAACTTCAAGAGTATCATTACTGTCACCTCGGACAACAACATTGCAATAATCATGATCGTCCCTTGATCACTTTTACCACCACCACAATCTTTTACCTGATCACTTTTGCCACCATCATCTTTTACCTGACAACCACCATAGTCAACCACTTCTATCTCAGCTCCTACAAACTGACTAATCTCGGAATCGTCGACCACCTGACCCGGCGAAACTCGTACGTCTTGAGTTGCTACATCACTGCCACAAAGGACATCACTCACTTCACTTGTCCCAGCTGGAGTGCATTCCTGTCCACCAGCTGAAGAACGAGAACGATTACCCCTTTTCTTCTTCCTGGCAGGAGATGAGCCGCCTCTTTCTTCACTGCTAGGAGCATACACGATCGATGCAACACTCGGCAAAACACTCGGTGTCGTCAATTCCGCGGCCACATTCCCCGTCACGCGTGATCTCGACGGCAAGGTGATCGGCCCCGGGACAAGTGTTTGCGGCTGCGGGTCACTGCTTGGGGTGGTATTAGCCAGCCGGGCTTGCGGTGAAGAATTGGGCAAGTGACACTGGTGACTAGGCATCACACTATGAGACTCTGTATGGTCCCTTCGAGCACTGTCTCGCTGATGTTGAACCTTGCCAACTGGGACGGCACACCCCTTGGCTGAAACTGCATCTACCGCCACTTCTGCCTGCACAGCACTAAGGTGGCCACAGAGGCGACGTGGATCAAAGTATGCTGCGCATGTCTCACAGTAGAGACTCGCGCATTCGCGTCTAAAATGGCCGCGCATCGAGGATTTTAAGCATTGGGGAAGGCGATCCGCGACCACAACCAACGATGGCATACCCTTAACTATGCATACATTCGGCACATGTTCGATTGTTTTGAATGGCTTTAAGCGGAAGGTAATAAGACGCACAGCTGTGTCACAAACTTCTTCACCGCGAACCACTAGACGCTCAAAAGCGTGCGACTCAAGAGTGGCAAAATCTTGAAACGCTGCTGCCACATCTCCAGGGGTCACACTGTGAGGCAGCCAATGCAGCCTCGCATGAACAGGCTGATCATGCAAATCATATATCTCAACTGGCGAACCGTTAATGACTAGTTTAGCAGCAAAAAGCTTCTTTTTCGCAGTGGGTGTTACTAAAGTTACTTCAAATGCACGACCCGATCGCAAAATACCTACAGCCTCTATCTCCCCCTTGCCTACCACTGCTTCTACATGGAGGTACACTTGTGTCAGGGAGCATAGTTGCCCTTTCTCTCCACATAATAGTATTAGGGCCCTGGTCAAATCCGCCGACAACAGACCACCACCATACTGCTTCTTAAGAGCTACAATTTTACGGCTATAGTTCCTCCTACCCTCTACCATCGCCCCAGCCGGAACATCAGGATTCAAGTTCAAAATCGGTTGATTATGTCCCTTCACTGCAGCAGAAAACATTCTCTCGACAGTGTGTAGAACTTCCCTGCGGCCGTCTGCCTTGTGAGCAGCCTGGCTTCCCTCTGAGACTTGTTCATGCTGCATAGTATGGCCGCCATCTTGTTGACTTCCACCTATCACCACACTTGAAACAGATCTCAAACCGTACCTTGCAACTGCCTCTTTGGGTATCCCTCTCCTCTCTGCTTGAACCAGCACTTCTTCAAAGACATCGTCGTCGACGAGACCTGTGTTTATGTCCGACGAAGACACAATTTTACTTCTATACAAATCTTGCAACAAGACATCCACATCGTCAGCCATGTTAATAGAGGTTTTTGCTTGTAATTAGAGATAACAATGCTACTCGAAACACTAGGCCGCTCTACTGAAATTTCCTCTGCTCTACTTTTTTTTTGCAATACACTGGAGAATATTTTCAGTGGTATATGAAAACACGATTGCTCCTGATTGTCAGATATTGTCCAGGATTCATGTTTATTATTTTTAGGTCTTACTGATAATCAGTATTATAATTACTTATTGTTCTATCTTATTGTTTTAACACAAATACGAAGTGAAGGCATTTAAAACAATTGTTGCTTTACTCAGGCAGTTAAAATTTTATTTAAATGGTTCTTTGGAGTGGGACAAAACTTTTTTGCTGGTACGTAGAACTTTTATTTTATCTATGAAACAAAATTTAGGCAATGGATTTTTCTTTTTAACAAATTAAAAAAAAAACATTTTGTTGACAAGTGAATTATTTATGTTTTAATGCCAAGTTCAACCAGGTTCAGGTTAAGAGTGAAAATGTTGACTAATTGATCTAAAAGTTTTTCTTTAGATCCACGTTTATAGTTGTGACATGACTATCAAATTCGTTCGCTGTTGTCATCGGAATGGAACTCAAGCTGCTACCATCACCGGATCCGGGAAGCGATTGGTGAAAGAGCTGACCCGTGATCGGAAATTTTTTAGACTCTGGCTTTAAAAAAACGTTCCATGCCCCACGAAAAATCCCATTCGCATGCTCTGAAGAACAACTTAATTGCATTTAACAGGGAATACGAACCCTTTCAAACATACCAGAATGCAAAGCCTTGCCATTAAAAGTAACGTGGTTAATATTGTTTTGAGCTGGCTTTAATATTCTCGTGTTATCATGGAATCTTTAATCAATTTTTGAATATAATTCCAACATTGACGGGATTAAATAAGTATTATTTAGGCCTAACAATCAATGTTTAAACTATTTAATGAAACAGCTTGAGTAAAAAATTCGGATACCTCTCTCAAAACCGAATAGAACCGAATTGAAGCGTGGATTTCTCCGAGACGTTAGTATGCCCAACACGTAATCGGCGTGACAAAAAAATAATAGCTTCCTAGGTTCATTGTTTGGATGCTTTACTCTCTCACAAGCAACAATTGGTCGACACGATTCGTAAATGCAAAAACTCAGTATGAAAGGTAGTCTCAGCATCGCTCGAAAAACATGCACAATTCCTAAACAACCCGTGAGGGCACGCAGTGCCCGCAGGCTATTGGTCAGGTATGGCGCAAGGTTGAGAATCCAATGGGACTAAATATTCCGCTCAATGATAACAATTTCACTGCATATTCTGTGCAATGTGTTTGCCCTCTGTAGCTATTCAATCGCGCCGTTCTAGAGGGTCTATTGTTACGAAAACTAAATTTATGTGTCGATTGTAGCATACCAAAGATCCTGGGTTTTCCGCTTGCTTTTTCCCAGCTAAATTATCCCAGTCATCGTCTTGGGCCGGTAACCCAGTTTGAGTTCGTGCTCCCTAAAAACAAACAACAACAAATTTATCCTTGTTGTGTGAAATTGTAATTTTTCTCATTTCCCTTGTTTGCCGAAGAATAATTTGGAATTAATCAACAATGTTAAAAATGTCCGTTTAAAATATGTTCCAAGAATCATATTATTACAATGTTTTCGTTGTTGACTAATGGTGCAGTTTCTTATTTGCCTTTTCGCCAAAGGTGAATTTCAGGGTTGAGCAGGAATACATGGAAACAAGTAAGTTTCATCATTATGTGCATACGCAGTCCAAATGCAGTCTGATGGATGCGTGGATTTGACTGTCAGCCATTCACACACATAGCACTTAAGGCAAAGATAGCGTTTTCAAACACGAACCATCGAAAATAATGGAAAATTGAAAAGAATATTTCCAGAAATACGTGTACATAAAACATAACTCGTAGCAACCCAACCACTATCACATATTTTTTGAGGCCGGAATTACAGCAATTCACTGGATAACTACATAGTTTTGCTTTGGGCGATTTCATTCATTTTACTTGGGGGAGGTGGAAATAAAGGGGTCATCATGCAGCTGGACGATCTTAAGTGGACAGGTGTTGCATGGTCCTCCATTTTTCAGTTTTGCTTTGCCAAAGATGGAGACGACAGCGGACACGCTGACATTGTGGTGTGTACATGCCCTTATTGTAGAAATGTTCGAAAATTACAGTCAAATGAACCGGTAGCACTACTGCTACAATGTTATGTACAGAGGGAATGATATCTCACAAAATTTTGTTGATATTGCAGTGGTTTGGAAAGTGCGGCCATTCTTCTGAAAGGGCTCTTACTTGGCTACAACAATGCAAAACAGCAATTTTAGACAATTTGTCCTCCATGCCATTTACTCGTTAATGCTGGTATTTGAGGTAATATCCCTCGGACTGTTCTCGTTACAGTAGATTTTGATGGTGCGGCACCTGGGATTGACCCGCATTTTGGTGCAATTCCTACGGAAGTATTGCACCGGTGCTGGTAACGCCCCAGGATGGAAGTTACAAATACATAGTCAGACGCACAAACATCCGTGGATCGGGGGTTTTGAAGTGTTGGAAATTAAAGAGTCGTGAAACGATACTTTGGGAATTGTATTTTTTCTTGTTTTATTCTCAAATGTGGCAGTCAATTAAACCAAATATAAACCAAATTCAAAATGGGAAAAATGGGTAGGATCAGCAAGCCACGAGGGAGGAGGGTTAGGGAAGCCAAAGTGAAAGGAATGAGACACAGGACGATATGTGAGAGGAACAAAAAAGGGGGATGGGCAGATATACCAAGCAGTGAGGGATGGGGAAGAGGATGGGCAAGGGTGGTGCTGAAGCGATAAGAAAAATGGGCAGTGAGTGGAAAGGGGGGTGGGATGGACAGAATGGGAAAGGAAGACGAAGTGACAGGGGAAAAAGGTGCCGGAAAAACGTACTGGAACGAGTGTGTTAATCATACCTTTGATGGGGGATAGTTTTGCAGTGTCTGGAATAAATTAAAAAAGTTGCTTTGATTTACTCCTCCATACTTGTCCACTGCATTTTTTCTTTGAACATATGTAAGCTCTCCAATAGCAATATCTTAGTATTATTTTTCCTCAAGTTAAAATATCAATTTGTTTGCAGTTCATGTTGTGCTGTTTTTGGCAGCAATGCTGAACTAATGGGAAATGGTCAATGTCAGCATTCCTTTCCGTTAATCTATGATGGTAAAGTCTTGTAGAAGCCCTCTACTAACTAGTGCCCGCAGAAGTAGCTTTGCACTGGTTTCCTGCAAGTCAATACACTTATGCACAAACAGAATCACAAGCAGCCAATTTACTTGGCTTAACTGTAATGTAACGAATTCTCTTGGCATATGTTTGAAGCTTTCACCTGATTCACACGAAATTTTAATGTCAAACCATGGCTGACTCTTAACAGTACAACAAGTATTCTTTCAGTAGACATTGACTATGAAAGCATTAGCAGCAAACATAAATTTAAACCATTACAAATACGTGAAGTAAAGACTCGATGGTTCATCCACAATTATGGGTATATTTTTCAAAGAGAAAATAATTTTTCTGAAAATGTGAACAAAATCATGGCATTCTTCACAGACTGACATGAAACACTGTGACGTGTACTGGTAGCATATGGATTCACTTAGAAAGTGCTTTTGGTCCTGTTAGTGAGGTCCGGTACCACGATCAATGGAACAAGTTGAACAAAAAACAAAACTGCCCGTGGAGTTTTCTTTGAGCGAATTCTAATAGTTTTTGGTAGAATTCACGTGATCAGTGGTCGAGAACAGTGCAGTGGGTCATCCCACACCATTTAGACATGAAGTGGTAATGTCTATAGTGGCGAAAATGTGAGCAATTTTCGAATTAAATCCACTTCTTCAGTGTCTGAATTAAACTGAATGGATATATTTATGCTTTCCTGAATGGTAGAGATGTCTTATTTCTACCAAACTTAATCAAACTTATTTAGCATAAACAGGAGCCATCCTACGCCTATTTAAACATACCATATTTAATGTTAAGGCGAAGAAAATGAGGGCACTTTTCGAATTACATCCACTCTTTCAAACATCCTAATTCACCTAATTGGATATACTTTTAGTTCTTTCCTTAAAGGTGGTGATGTCTTCATTCTACCAAGGCTAA
This sequence comes from Lithobius niger, assembly GCA_023313725.1. Taxonomy (NCBI): domain Eukaryota; kingdom Metazoa; phylum Arthropoda; class Chilopoda; order Lithobiomorpha; family Lithobiidae; genus Lithobius; species Lithobius niger. The sequence goes on along the minus strand of JAHWFP010140650.1, from coordinate 1,263 downwards.
TCAAATATATTTATCACAAACAAGCCATTCCTACGTCCATTTAAACGTGACGTTGTAAATGCAAGCGACTTTCGAATTAAAGTCACTCTGTCACGCATTCTAATTAACCTAACTGTATGTACTTTGGCCAGAACGGCTGTGATGTCTTCTTTCTTCCTAAGCTTATCAAAGTTATTTATCATTAATACAGGTCATCCTACGCCCATTTAAACGTGACGTGGCAATGTCACAGTGGTCAAAATTCGAGCGATTTACGAATAAAAGAGACCCTCAAGTTGTTGCCATAGAAAGTAGTGATATCATAGCCAAAATGGCTGGCACCAAGTATTCCTTCCCAACCCTGATCACTCAATCTTAACTGACACCTCAGTGTTGTCAGTTAAGCTTGAGTGATCACGGTTCGGACCATAAACTTGGTAGCAGCCATTTTGGCTATGATATCACTACTTTCCACGGTAGAAAATTTGATGGGTCCCTTACCTTATGGGGTTTTCGTGTGATCCACTCTCTCAGGCCTCTTATTTAAGCTAAATGAATATACTTAGGCTTTCCTGAAAGATATTTATGTCTTCTTTCCATTAAGGTTAATAAAGTTTATTTATGGTAAATAGGGGCTATTGTACGCCCTTTTAAAGGTGAAGTCTTAATGTCATATCGGTCAAAATGCGATTGATTTTCGAATTAAATCTACTCTTTCAAATATCTTAATTAAGCTAAATGGATATATTAAATCTTTCCTGAAAGGTGGCAATGTCTTATTTCCACCAAGGCTAATTAAATTTATTTATCATAAGTAGAGGCCAACCTATGCCTACTTAAAAGTGACGTGGTAATGTCATCACGAAAAAATCCGAGTGATTATCGAATTAAATGTTCTCTTTCACGCTGCCTGCTTAACTTAAACAGATCTCACTACGGTTTTCTGAAGGTGAATGCGCCTTTCCCGATAAGGCTAATAAAATAATTTGCCTACAGTGCAGACCAACGTTCACTCGTTTAAAGAGAAATTAGTCACACCCAGCAGTGAAAGAGTGTAGTTTTCAAATTCAGTGTACTCCTGCATGCTCCCTAAAAAAAGTTTAACTAGTAATAAGGACGTGTTCTTCCTTCAAGGATACTACAAATTAAATAAATGTTTAATATGTAAAGTAAATGAACTTCACTAATAAATTAAATCAAACATATCATGCCAGACAGCTGTTCCATTCAAAATTTGGGAAGCGAGCACTTAAATTAGAACATAATCAAACCGTTATTTTGAAG
>JAHWFP010140648.1:0-12349 GCA_023313725.1 Lithobius niger | reverse complement strand
TGAGTAATAAACCAACAATAACCCTGATTCTACCAAAGCTTTCTTCCCCCATCCCCAACTATCGGTCGCCCATTGCACCAAACTCCGACCATTAGATCCATCTCCTAACTTACAAGCTTTTCATCGTGACATGTAAAATGTTACGAGCTCATTTACTCTGCACTAACTATGCAAAAATCAATACTTTTAATGTTCGTGTCTAACGTTTAAACTGCAACTCATGGCGAAAACGTCAATTACAAATTAACATTAACGTCTGTTGATGTTTTGAATTATAAATTTACAGGTTACGTTTTCAATTAGGATCACCTGGCAACAGGATGGTCACAAAAGTCAACAAGATTTCAACTGAACCCATTCTAAAGTCTACATGGTAAACTCACTCTCTAACTGCAAAGAAACAGCGTGAATAATACTGCATTGTTTTTCTACACCAACACAATATTCAATAGCTGTGTAGGATCACTCTGACGTTCGTCTTTGGTTCACTTGTGTTACAATTTTGTTATGATAGGGGGAATAATGCATACAACTTATGTTAACAGAAAATTTCAGGGCTAAACAAAGAGCACGATACAGATTTTGGTATGGAGAACTCGGACTTGGCGATTTCATCCCACACTGATTGCCATGGCGAGACTGGCCCCAGGCAGCTTGGTCACCACCGGTATGGTTGACTTAAGACAATTCGGAGCCAGTAAGTTTTTGTTTAAAATGATTATTTATTATTTTTTTATTATTCCATTTTGGAACAAAGATCCACCAGGAAGCTTTCAAAGCTCATTATCTGGTGAAGAAATGAATACATTTCTCAGGAAAAAAATAATAATTCGGAAAGAAAAATTCTAAAGAGCACAAAAAGAAGAAATGGAAGGAATAAACTTTAGAAAAAAATTAAAGTAAATATAAAAAAATTTCATTAAACCATACAACCTCATAGCTGGGTCACAAAACTGCCTAAAACCGTTAACCATTCCAACTTATTCATTGCGTGTATTCATCATCCGATGTTATTACAGATAACATGAACTCGACTACAACGGCAAAAACCATTGATATTCTTGAGGAGTGAATAGCACGCTATGGGGTGCCACGACAGCTGGTTACAGACAATGGACCCCAGTTCACTGTAGAATGATGAGTTCAAAGTTTTCTGTAGGGAGCAGGGCATTGTGCACATTAGATCTGCTCCCTACCATCCACAGACTAATGGAATGGCGGAGAGATTCATGTGGACCTTCAAATCCCGAGTACGAGGTGAATTGGAGTCCACCACGGATGCCCGGAGAGCAGTTTGAACCTTTTTGAAGCCGTACCGGGTGGCGCCGCACTGATCCTCAGGACGGACGCCAGCCGAACTATTTTTGGGACGCAGGATGCCAACGACATTAGAAAGACTGAGGCCCGACCCACGTAGGCAGTTGGAGGAGTCGGTTTGGGCAGAACAGGCAACACACAAATCTAAGGCAAAGCCTCGCCATTTGGAAGCCGGGGACCCGGTGTGGGTTCAGAAGGAAACTGGAAAAGGGTGGGGCCCAGGAACCATCCGTGACTGCATGGGCCCTCTATCCTTCATGGTGGAAACCCCGAAAGGAGACAGACGGAAGCATTTTGATCAGCTGCACCACCGAGAGGGAGCAGAAACCCAAGAGGCAGAACCAAAGAAGGCGAGGCCAGAGTGCATTACCCAGCTGGATCCGCCAGAAGAAACGATCCACTTGGAGGGGAACCAGGCATCGGAGGACGAACCCTATGGAACCGAAGTCCCTGTACGGGGGAAAAGAGAGGAACAGATGAAGGAAACACCAGATGGGCCACCAGAAGAGTTACGTCAGTCCACCAGGATCCGACGGCCACCCAAACGCCCATACGAGAACTTTCTGTGAGCTGTGAACGTTCAATGAACCTTGTTCTATTGGGATGTTAGCCTAGTTTTGGTTTTGGTAAGATGCTAAAGAAAGGGGGGAAAGGGGGGGAAAGAAATGTAGGGACTGAGCTGCTAGTTCGGCCAGTCCAGTTACTTGTGAAGGTCAGTGCTGGCAGACGCCACGAGAGGGCGTGCGTTCTTGTTGTTGTTGCTGTAAACATGTCCGACAAATAAACTTGCTTTCTCCAGCCATATTAATGAGGACTTCCTTTCACTGTATTGCAGAATTACTAAAAGCCCAATTGTATTACTGCCGTTGTTGGTTAAATAATACATGATCTAAAATTAAATTTTTAAAAAAAATAATGGTTCAACTACTGAACTGACTTGAACTCAGGCTAAAAAGTGATTAGAATTTTTTTCATCAGCGAAAAAAAATCCGTGAAAAACTGGTTTTTTAAAATGCACTTTGTAAATTATAGCATGAACCTTTTAACCAGACTTATATGAAATGATTCCGTTTATTTATCGGAATTGTTTTAGCATTTTAACTTGATAAACTCTTTGCAAAGAACTTGACTTGATGCTTAACTTAACGAACTTAAATTGATAAATTGATAACGAACTTAACTTGATAACATTTCACACGAACCCCCTTTAATGTGTTAAACACTTTATGGATACAATTAATGGCTATCAGGAAAGAGAAACAAGAATAAAAGCTTCAGAAATTTCCCAAAATAAAAAAAAATAACCTTCTGGCTTAAACTTAACATAAAAAATGGAATATTAGTTGATAATAACGTTAGCATAATTCAAATGTGATAACGTCCGCTGTCATGTTGCTATTTATTAGTCAAAAAGTATGTTACGATCTGAACTGTGAGCTCGCAGCGGCACCTATTATTTGTCCGTAATATGTGTAATAAAAAATTTATTTGTTGGCTCAGAGAGAAACACACTCTCTTGCAAAGGTAATACAAGACGGTACACAACCGTTTTAATTCTATAAAGAAAAGTATTACTGCTTAATTACTCAATCCAAACACTTAATTACCTCGACCACTAATCTCTATGTTTTCAGGACAGGGTTTACCAGTTCATCAGCGCAAAAGAATAAGTACTCAGGCTTTAAAATCAAAAGGTATTTATTTTTACAATCTCAATATCTACTACTAAGTTTACAAGTTATTAAGCAGTTAATTTATTTATGACAGGCAAAGAATCTGATCAGGATTACAGTTGGTTATTCTTACAATTCTCAATCCCTTCGACAACAATCTTTTAGTCAAACCTTATCACAAAACGTTCCTTACGTATTACAACTGAGTTACTTTCATTTATCTTACAGTTTTACCTTAATTCCTTTTAACTCGAAAAGTAATCGTAAATGATTTATCGTAATTCAATTACAATGACTTGACAGTTAATCACTCAAAAAATTATTTCAATGGCTCACGTAAAACCTTAGTGTAAAGGAAGTTCCTTCACTTACCGTCACACAGTAGTTTGTGGCGTTCAGTTCCCTCTCTGTGATTACCGGCTGATGTGCCTCTGTGGCTCAAAGAATCGATCTTAATTAATTTACGTCTGGGAGCGTCTGCTCACAGTTTAACTTTCGGTTACTTCAACTTAAAGACAATAATTGTAGCTACTCTAATTGCTTGGAAATGAGATTAAAGGTGTGATCTCATGCAGTAGAGAGACTAGTGGACCGGCTTGTCCACAAACTATAGAATACAACCAATTTGCTTTAAAGAAGCTGGTGATATACAATTATTAGGAGCTTCTCTCTTTACTTTGTTGGAGATTAGGTTTGCGGTCTCAAACTGTAGTTTAAGCAAAGAGATAGAGACTAGTAGATCGGTGATAGACTACATGGCTCTAGGGCTGAAGGCGATAGACGATTACTGACAAGAAACTACCAGGTTCAACTCTTTGGTCATGGAGTGCCCTGAAGGTAAGTTTTAGAATAAGATCCATCAATTATTTTCCCATGCCCAGTGACACACATGTAAACATTTCAGCAAGTGAGGCCTTGATTTGAATTAGGTGAATAAGTGGAGTTTGTACATTGATTCGCTTAAAGAATGAGGGTGAAAGTCCTCATGTGACTGGGGGTGAGGTTTGGTATCTTATACATTGCCTTTCAGCAAATGGGTAAATACTACAGTGAGCGTTTTAATATAAATGGGGAGATATGACGTAGTTTGTTTACAAAAAAAAAACGGGAATCGGGTACAGGGATGTGTACTGGTTCCGTTTCTAGCACGGATCGGCATTTTTTCTTGTAAGAAGTGAAAGATTGCAGGGAAGCACTTCCTAAATATACATTACGTATACGATTGTCTGCTCCTTCCCCTTTCTAAAATGTGGTCAGCAAATTTACTTTCCTCCTTGGTGACCCTTGGGCAGATGAAGGGATACGCCTAAGACCTGAGGTGCTTCCGTGTTGGTTACTTCTAAACTGTTGGAAAGACTTGGTTTCTCTTATTGGAAATAAAATATGAAATAATACTATTATTTCTATAGAACTGTACTATCCTGCTGAAATCATATCAAAGTTGGGGGAAAATTGTGTTGTTCCAATATCTAAACATATTCACATATATTTGTCTATCTCTATTTTTACATAATGACATATAAGTAAATCGTGCTGATTTTCAATGACATTTGGTACGCTACCGATGACCATCAGTCCAAAGTATTAGAAATACACAAAAATACTTAATGTTCATATTAATGTGATCTTGCGTGGAAGGTCTTGATTAAAATGTATTTCAGACTTTTGCAATATTCTTGTTGTTCGTAGGGTGCGGTTGGCTAATTGTTTAGCATAGAGCCGCACTAGTGTCTATCATAAAAGTCCTTCTTTGCCTCTCCTGTGTTAAAGTTTTTATTTCAGCTGATCGGCATTTACGATGTTTTACTGTAAGTGAGTTCATTAGCTGATTGTGGCTTGTGTGTGCATTGGAAAGTTATTTAATATTATCTGGTCACACACAGAACCGGGTTTCTGAAGTTCAGAATAGAGAGTGGATGGGGCCAGGTTGTGTGAAGTCATTGGTGATCGACTAGGTAATCGGTCAAACGTTAGGTTTCGATATCGTCATGTGCTGAGTCCAAAATCTGCACACGACACTCCCTTCGTCTTTCCTTGTATTCCCGGAAATCCAGGCCTCCAGTTGAGGTTGTTGGTCAGTAGCGTATAGTTGCTGTATAGTTTTTAGTGTAGTATTGAGCTGATGATGTACTGGGTCGTATTGCTCACAATAAATAAACCTAAACCTTACAGAGGTTGCTGAGGTATTGTTGCTGAACACTTTGAAACAATTCAACTCAGCTCTGAAATCCCGCATCTACAAAATAAATAGACCATTCTGTCGTTTTTAGCTGCCAATTTTGAGGTCAGTAGCCAGCGAAATTAACAATGCAGCTTAGTTTATTTAAAATATTATGCATTTGGCTGAAACACGGATTCTTTCATTTTACTCATCAGCAATCAATGGTTTAAATGATAATTGTAAATGCATAGGACGTGCACCAAGAATTGTTAAGATATATAACAAAGAAATAACATGCGCACAAATAATTAAAGTGATTGTTGGATTCTTACAGTTGTGGCTTCTTCTCTTTGGCTTGCAAAGAATTTCGCAATGGACGACCAACTGCCTGTCACAAGAGCACGTACTGCGAGCGGTATCTCTGAATGTCGATGGTCGCTGCTTGTGTGCCCCAGCAGGGTTTGTAAAAGACGCCGGCATTTTGTTGTAGCTCGATTTCATTGCACCCGCTACACCTTGTCTCGCCCCTGTTTCGCCTGTTTCCTTCGTTTTCTGCATCAGGGACCTTGACGCTCAGTGTTCAGATCCAAGTTGCAGTTGTCGTAGTGAAATTTGCAATTCAAGGTTCTAGTTATTGTTGATTTGTAGATGACGATGTTGTTGTTGGTTGATGTTGTCAAGTAAGGGTACAATAATATTGCTTAGAGAGGGCGTAAGGCTATGTGCCAGGGCCCCATTAATCACATTTATACCATCTTCTTAGCTGCCATTTCCTTTCGCCGGTCATCCAGAATTATTATGTAGATTGCCCCCCACTTTTTCTTCAGTTCCTGTAATTTAGTACATCATGCCCTTAACCTTTCATGGAACTACTATTTGTGGATGTTTAGGAAGTGACAGGCAGGAACAAACAACAAACCTGAGTAATAAACCAACAATAACCCTGATTCTACCAAAGCTTTCTTCCCCCATCCCCAACTATCGGTCGCCCATTGCACCAAACTCCGACCATTAGATCCATCTCCTAACTTACAAGCTTTTCATCGTGACATGTAAAATGTTACGAGCTCATTTACTCTGCACTAACTATGCAAAAATCAATACTTTTAATGTTCGTGTCTAACGTTTAAACTGCAACTCATGGCGAAAACGTCAATTACAAATTAACATTAACGTCTGTTGATGTTTTGAATTATAAATTTACAGGTTACGTTTTCAATTAGGATCACCTGGCAACAGGATGGTCACAAAAGTCAACAAGATTTCAACTGAACCCATTCTAAAGTCTACATGGTAAACTCACTCTCTAACTGCAAAGAAACAGCGTGAATAATACTGCATTGTTTTTCTACACCAACACAATATTCAATAGCTGTGTAGGATCACTCTGACGTTCGTCTTTGGTTCACTTGTGTTACAATTTTGTTATGATAGGGGGAATAATGCATACAACTTATGTTAACAGAAAATTTCAGGGCTAAACAAAGAGCACGATACAGATTTTGGTATGGAGAACTCGGACTTGGCGATTTCATCCCACACTGATTGCCATGGCGAGACTGGCCCCAGGCAGCTTGGTCACCACCGGTATGGTTGACTTAAGACAATTCGGAGCCAGTAAGTTTTTGTTTAAAATGATTATTTATTTTTATATTATTCCATTTTGGAACAAAGATCCACCAAGAAGCTTTCAAAGCTCATTATGTGGTGAAGAATTAAATACATTTCTCAGCAAAAAATAAAAAAATAATTCGGAAAGAAAAATTCTGAAGAGCACAAAAAGAAGAAATGATGGAAGGAATAAACTTTAGAAAAAAATTAAAGTAAAAGTATAAAAAAATTTTCATTAAATCATACAACCTCATAGCTGCCACTAGATGGGTCACAAAACTGCCTAAAACCATTAACCATTCCAACTTATTCATTGCGTGTATTCAACATCCGATGTTAATACAGATATTTTAGAAATATAACCAGAAAAACGGAAAATGTTAAAGGTAGCTTGTTAAAACAGGTAGACATATAAATCATGGAGTTGTTCACTTAAATTATTTTTAGCAACTAGTAATACTCTGCATTTGTTGTAATAAAATAAAATAAATATGCAAATACCCAAAATACATGATGTGGGGGGGGGGATATTCCCCGTTATCGTGTGAGGTAAAATAACTCCGCTCATGGAATTTTAAAAGGTATATGCTAAAATTTCATTTCCGGCAAACCAATGCAGAACGGGGACGGCTCGAACCGAGTGTCAAATAAGCTACTTCTCTTATTGGGTCACAACTGTCTGGAACACTCTTCCCATGAATGTGGTCTCTGCTCGTTGCCCTCAATATTTTAAGCCATACTCAGGGCTTGCTATGTGCACATTTTGCTTACAGTAAGTGCAAGGTCCTTACTTTCCTTACCGCTGACTTCGTTTAACCATGGTGACCAGTGCAAGTGGCACTTGCCCTTCTGACCTTCCAGTCACTATCGTAACCACTGAATCATTTTTATTATTACTAGCAAAGTTGCTCGCTTCGCTCGCTCATTCTTTGTCGTATCACCATCCTTGAGGAGCTTTCTTGCTTCAACTCCTATGCTGCTGACAGACATTCCACATCTAAAACTATTAAGAATGTAGTAAGCGTTTTTCTCTAAAGGCTTCAGTTCATAAACAAATGATAACCATAAATCATTCCAACAGTCTGGCCACCCAAGTGCTACAGGCGCCTCTTGTTAAGGTTGTCAGCCATAATACCACTGACAACACTACTGGACCACGCGTGCCTAAATGGCGCAACAATTATGGACCATACTGATCCAACCTGATTCCTATTGTGTACTTAATGGAGCGTGTAACAAAATCATGTTATATACTGAATGGAGCGTATAACGAGTATCTGTGTCGCAACTATCTTCGTAAGCCATCCCTCCTCACTACATTGTCTTGGAAAGAAAATGTGGGTTTTGTTGCGCGGGTACAGGCTTTATTTTACCAAAGCCACGATAAAATGCATTTTCTTTCTGGCCCGTGCCTGAACTGACATTTAGCCAGGAGCTGAGACATGCGATTTGTAGCCCAGTCGGCCTTGGCTTAAAGAAGCCATTCCCTTTCCGGCACGGGCCTGAAATGTTATTGAGCCAGGAGGAGATAATATTCTAAACAGCATAATAGTGCACAAACTAGGAAACATGCTTTGGGCCTATTGCAGGCGGAGCGAACGGATCTTCATTTCAAACTTTTATTTATTTTTTTATGACAATACCACTTTTGTTAATGCCCCTTAAAAATCTGGGTGAAATACTTGATGGGCTTAGTTGGGCTGTTTACGTTTTGGCGTGAAGTACTGTTGCTCCGTTCCGTCCTTTTTATTATTTCAGCCTTTGTTTTTTTTTTAAATATAGGCCTATGCTACGTGTCAAATTTACGTTAAGAAGCTTTCGTTTGCTCCAGCATTTAGTTTATGTTTAGTTATTTGTAGCCTCTTTCACAGCCAACACTAAAGATATGGGCCATCCCACAAGTAAAAATAAAACAGCACGTTTGGCCACGGTTGTTTGAGCTGCCGCTCGCAATAATTCTATCATCACTACGATAGTTTTTAACAATAGTCAGGATATTCAAAAGATTCACCATACTGCTTTGATATAAGACTTGACACCGCTACCAACGAAAATATTGAGGTACACACGGCTATCACGCACTGCAACAGCGATCTCTATTATATAATCTAAACGAAATAACCATCACAATTTAAGTTAAAAATGTGTTAGCTTTTAGACCTAGTTTTAGGTTTTAGGCCTAATTTTTTAGCTTTTAGGCTCAAAATTTATCTCCGATTTAATTTCGTAAGTAGCAGCTTACAACGGCGGTTCGAGATTAGGCCTAATCCTTCATGCGATACAACACGGTTTTTGGTTTTGAGGCTTCACGTTGCCATAGCAACCACGAATCCATAAACTGAGAGAGGCAGGCATATTATTGTTTCATTTTCATGCTTTCGGGTTTCGTCTGCTGTCAACTATCCTTATATAATTTCACTTGGCCTTGATACGACGATTTCAGGTTTCATATTCGGGATTCCTATCTCTAGTGTAGATGCCACTTTCGTTGCCATGCTGAATTGAATAATCTCCAAGAATTCTTTTTTCAAATGAAAACGTGTGTCATTAATGGAATCCTTCTGTTCTTTATGGTTGCGTTTGTTCCTGTATTGGTGAAATCAACGGTCAAATGATATTATTTCATTTAGTTACATCGAGAATAATTATTAGCTAGAAAGAAGCAACCAAAATTTAATTTGCCGTGTTTTTTAAACTTCACTTGACTACCATTAGCATGGTGTATGCGTCGTCGGAGTTCCTTAACTATTCAGGATTCCAAATTTACAATGGTGAGTGTTAAAAATATTTTCGAAAATTGTAAAATTTCTACCGTAATAATTGTTCGATTTGCAGCACATTTTGGCTCAGCAATACTAATTAGGGTGTGAAACGTGGACCAAATTTCATTCCAATCTGATCTTTCGTTTGGGCTCCACCCAGACTAAAAATGTGCAACCAATGGACGGATAAACATTTTGCAATTTGGTGTCCGTTAGAGGCTATGCTTCTCTTGCTCGCTCCTCCAATAAAACAAAACAACGGTTTGGATTCAACTCTATTGCGTCTACCTTGCCTTGAAGAAGCCATTCCCTTTATGGCGTGCGCCTAAACTGCCACTGTGCTAGGAGGCGAGACATGCGGTTTCTCCCTTAGCCGGCCTTGGCTTGAAGAATCCTTATCCATCATTGCTACAAGGCCGTTTCCACGCTGAAGCACGCGAATTGCTGAATGCTCGAACTAAACATGCCAGCAAATTTTATTGTGGATACGCCATCGAGCCCTGCGGGCTCTCCTTTATACCGCTCTTGGTACAGATTATCTTTTTATTCAAATAAATTGTGCTGCGGAAGCTGCACAGTAGAAGCTATGCCAGAGCTGAACTCTAGAATCTTATATTTTTTGGTTGGAACACTTATGCGAAGACGGTCAATTCCACACCAAAAACAAACAGTCAAATGATCAATGTAGTATGCAGTTTCCGTATCGTAAGGTTTCAGTAAAAAAACAAACGGTTACTGCTTCTACTCTTTCTTTTCTCTTTGTTTATACTCATTCGCCACATTTAATAAGATTCACCAGATACTTCAAATGAGGTTTTCTTGACGTGTATTTTGTCACAATTACCCCGCTACCAATTTTACAACCTGATCTCTGTTGTAAAGAGGAAAATTGTGGAATTAATTTCCTTTTCAACTGTTAAGGTTGTCTATGTGGAAAAAGGACAATTTTTATTTTAATTCAAATAAATTGTGTTGCATAAGCTACAAAGTATAAGCAACGCCAGAGCCGGTCACTATTAACCACACATCAGTTGTAATTTGTGTTTGTACTACATTTTACATGGGTTTTCTTATTTCACTAATTTTAAGAATTTTTGTTTACGTCCTCAAGTGAAAACGCAACGGTTCAAAAGTAACTCGTACCCAAAGCTGCTCTTGTTCCAAGATTTGTTAATGTAGTAAACCAACCATATAGTGCAGTTTGAACGTAAGGTAGGCCCACGGAAGGAACTAACTCATCGCCAAAACTGCTCGTTGTTTACTGCAAATAAGGAGAGAACCAGCTAATGGCTTTAGGTATACACTATTAGTCGGTTCTTACGATTTGAAACATTACAAATGCAGACGTAAAATATTCTTTGCACCCTTTTCTGTTGTCACTGTATGTACTTGCTTTACGTAATTTAGTATTTAGTATTTAATCTTTTTCGTATCATTGTGAAATGTTATTTAATTTAACTGCTAAACGGGTATTCCGTGTTACTGAAGTTTAAATAGCCATAAAGCAACTTCCAGTCTTACCTACCCGTGCACTGCACGATCCTCATTCGTGAATGAGGCTTATTCGGAAACTCCCACTCACAACAATTATGGCCCATCCTCCCAACAGGAAAATTTCATTTGATTTGATTTATTAACGAGCCTACCGCTACTGGGTCACCAATCCGACTACCTTAAGCCTAAAATTCGACATTTTGAATCTAACAATCAACTCCGAAAAATTAGTTTCAACAATGGTTCCAAAAGGGGTTTTTCGGTTTTTTCGAGGGTAAAAGTGTTATCTAGAACCATGAAAATGTGCCTAAACGAAATCCGGATTAATTTCCTGTCTTTCAACATCTTTTTCACATTTTTAGCCTTCCTACTTACAGAGAAGAGGTATATATACGTATACAAACCGACTGCACGTTTTGAATAGTTATGATGATGACTAGCATCGCTCGCTTCGCTAGCCCATTTCACGTCATCTCACTACACTCGAGGAGCTTTCATGCGTCACCTCTTATGCTGCTGATAGACATTCCACGTCTAAAACGATCAAGCAAAGAACAGAGTATAGAAGGTGTTTTTCGTAAGGCTTCAGTTCATAAACAAACAATAACCATAACCACTCCACAGTCCGACCACCCAAGAGCTACATGCGCCACTTGTTTAGATTGTCAGCCATAATACCACTGAGAACACTACAGTAACCACGCATGCCTACTTGGTAATTATGGACCATCCTCTACCAACCTGATTCCTGCTGTGTATTGAATGGAGCGTATAATAAAAATGGCTCATATACTGAATGGGGCATGCAACGATTTTCCATGTTGTAACTATCTTCGTACACCACCTCTTATCATAAGGCCATCTGGGAAAGAAGATGTGTGTTTCGTTTCTCAGCTCCAAGCTAGTTAATTCAACTTCGCTGAATCTTATTTTATCAAAGCCACGATAAAGGCATTTTCTTTCTGGTATGTGCCTGAACTGTTATTGAGCCAGCAGGGAAGACATGCGATTTGTATCCACTACTCAGTTGGCCTTGGCTTGAAGAAGCCTTTCCCCTTTCTGGCATGCGCCTAAACTGGCAACGAGCCAGAAGGTGAGACACGCGATTTCTCCTTAATCGGCAATGGCGTGAAGAAACCTTAGCCATTCCCGCTACAAGGTCCTGTCAAATGCATTTGCTTTAGTATTTAGTATTTAATCTTATTCGTATCTTTTGCATAATGTATTTTAATTTAACTGCTAAACGGGTATTCTGTGGTATTGTTGCGAGTTTAATCCCGGATTTCGACGTTGGAATTTTACCACCCCAACAAGGTCACAACTGACGTCAT
>JAHWFP010140642.1:0-10630 GCA_023313725.1 Lithobius niger | reverse complement strand
CTCCAGAAGAAAATGCTGTGGGGTCTGCGGCTCACCACAACCTGTACATGCAGGAGTGACGCACCATCCCATCCTGTGGCGATGTGCTGCTAGAAGAGAGTGCCCCGTACGTAGCCGAGAGAGAACCCTACTGACTGAAAGCGGAAGAGCATCAAGCGAACATGCAAGAGAGCATCCAGGCCGGAGACCGTGCAGAACCCTACCAGTCGTGGCCACGGACCATTCTCTCTCCCACTCCTTTAGCAACCATGCACGTAACAAAGGACGTTTCGACCCTGGGTGGGAGACGGGAGAGATGGCAACTCCATCTGTGGCCGCTGCAGCCTTGGCCAAACCGTCTGCTTGTTCATTCCCAACGACGCCACTATGGCCCTTCACCCAGCCAAGACCAACGAAACCAGCTTGAGACACAGCGAGTAGCTTGCGACAAATCTCATAAAGGATTGGGTCGCAAAAGTCAAGGTGCTCTATCGCACGCCTCAGGGCCGCTATGGTAGCTCGTGAATCCGTGTACAGCGTGAACGATGGCAGGTCCAGGTCCATGTCTACATCCAGTGCCACGGAGATGGCGCAGAGCTCACAGTGGGAGCTGGAGGACACCGCTTGCAACTTCCTACTAAAAAACACTTTCAGGGACGGTATAGTAATCCCCACACCCCCAGTGCCCATGCTCCTGCTGTAGGAGGCGTCACAGAAAACGTCACACCCAGTGACACGCTGCGAAAATACCTCAACGAGCGCAGGACACCACACCCAGGGACTGAAAACGACAACCCGCGCCACGCACAATGGCGAAATAGAGGACAGTCTCTGAATCGCCATGGCTGAATATGGTTTCATATTCAGGATTCCCATCGCCAGTGTAAATGTTGAGGCGCAAATGTTTGTCGCCATGCTTAAGGCAATCCCTCCAAGCATTCTTTTTTTCAAATGATGCTAAGGTGTATACTTAACGGAATCCTTTTGTTTTTTATGGTTGCAATGTTCCAGTAGTGGTTAAAATGCGACAATCAAATGTTAGTATTTCATTGAATTACGTCGAAAAAGGTTATCAGCTAGAAAGAAGCAACCAAAATTTTACTTGCCGTATTTTTTAAAGTTCACTTGACTACCACCAGCATTGTGTATGCTTCGTCAGAATTCCTTAACTATTCACGACTCCAAATTCACGATGGTGAGTGTTAGAAATAAATTCGAAAATTTGTAATAATTGTTCGATTTACCGCAAATTTTGGCTCAACAATATTAATTGGGATATCAAGCGTTGTACCAAATTTCATTCCAATCTGATCTTTCTTTTGGGCTCCACCCAGACTAAAAATGTGCAACCAACGGACCAACCAACCAACCAACCAACATTTTGCAATGTGGTGTCCGTCATAGGCTACGCTTCGCTCGCTCGCTCCGCCAATTAAAGACGGAAAGCCAAAAGCTCAACAATAGTTAAATAAGTACAGATGCAAACCTATTTACGCTGCCTTTTGGACTTATATGTCCGACTGCCTGAGCGGGGAATCGAACCCACGACCTTTGAAACCAAAGGCCGAGGTCCTACCGCTGTGTCATACAGACACGGCCTTTTTTAAATATTTTTTAAAAAGGAAAACGTTCATAGGCAGCATTTAACACGTGCATATATACATACAAACACACACTTTCCATTCGCCACTAGAGGGACGCTTATTTGCCGCAATACACTTCAAGTGAAACGAATGCCGAAAACGAATAACGTGAAATAAGGCCGTGTCAGTATGGCTCAGCGGTAGGACCTCGACCTTTGGTTTCAAAGGCCGTGGTTTCCATTCCTCGCTCTGGCAGTCTGACGTACAAGTCCAAAAGGCAACGTAAATAGGTTTGTAACTGTAGTTCTTATACTGTGGTTGGGTGGATTCTCTTAACTCGAAGAAAGTTACTCGATCAAGTCAAACATCATGTTCTCACACGCTCAGTTCGCCCGGCTTGGCAAAACACATCCAACCTAAGTTGGCGGAATTCGCTCAGTTATGTGTGAAGGTCACTTGTTAGACGCGCCGACGATCCGATCGTTTTTCTTTTCCTACTTTTATTTTTAAAGGGGTCGAAGAACAATTTGGCTCGAGACCAAAAAAAAAAAAAAAAAAACCAGCGAATTCAGCAACCATTTGCAAGCTGTTTCCTGAATAATAATACTAAAAAGGGCGCCAAAAATTGGTTCGTTTCGGTAAATAAAAAACGAATGGTGTGAACATAATTATAAAAAAAAAAATAATTGATTATATTGTTCCGTCTGCAAGAAATAGGAAATTAGTTTTCTTTTCTTTTTCTTTTGCGGTCCGTTATGGATGCTTAGAACCGCAGGAAACAAATGAAATTGTGGGCGTATTTAAAAAAAAAATTTTTTTTTAACGGTTCACACATGTATATTGCATTCCTTCCGTCTTTTCATTAACCCTAACCGTTGAAACAATGAGTGAGATGATCCTACGATTCGTTTCAAACACACATTTTTTTTTTTTTGATTTCCAACTTAAGAGATAAAAAGTCGTGCAGGCTGAATTAATTAAATAATTATTAATTAATTAATCTACATTTTTGGGCTAAGGATTGAAGCAGAAGTACGGGAAGTAGAAATGCACGATTGTTGTCATCCGTTGGTTTTTTTTTGGGGGGGGGGGCGGGAGAGGAAGGGGGACAGACGCCGAAAAGAAGGACTACATAATGGTGTTTCAGTACTAACAAATACTGCTTGTAGAATTTGTTCTTCTTAGGAAAGTTAATTGCGCTTGCAATATTTAACTGTATAACAAATCCTTTAGTTTACTCGGCCACATTGCGGTGTGTGGTGTGACCCGACCTCCGTGCATTGATATATTAAAATAAACAAAACAAAAAAAAACAATAAACTGTAAGCAAAAGACCCGCCAAGTTTCAGCCATTGAACGTCTGTGATATCAAAGCGCCAAGTTTCCACTCGCCGGATACAGAACTTAACTTTAAAACTTGGCACATTGCTATGGTTTTTTTTTATGTGGAATGGTTCGGCTATCTCTTTTTTTCCCCAAAGAAATGTAAATGCAGTGAATTTTACTGAAATAATGTTAAAGATTTTTGTTACAATACTCTTTTGTTTGAATTATGTATAATCAATTTGCAATTCATTTTTATAACTCTGATGGTGGTGTTTTGTTGAATTATTGCAGAACTAGAGGAAGCCCGTGCTATGCTATGCTATGCTGTGCTATGCTATGCTATGCTATGCTATGCTATGCACGAGGCCGGTCATGAATTAAGTTTACGGACACATTTCCCGGGACATTTTCCCGGGACATTTTTCTGGCAATCTTCCCGACGACTTGTCAGATTGATCGACCACTCATGCCTGCCTCCTGTTTGCATGTAGGTAGAATGGGAGAGCGCATTTTTATTGTGGGCGCAAGGAGGGGAGAAGTGATTGTTCGGCCCGGCGACTTGTCAGCTTGAACCTTTATTGAGTTGATCGACCACTCATGCCTGCCTCCTGTTTCCATGCAGGTAGAGTGGGAGAGTGCATTTTCAATGCGGGCGCGAGGAGGGGAGAAGTGGTTTTCCTTTTAGCCTTCCTTTTAGCCGGCCTCCAGGATTATTATATAGATAGCGTACTACACTCTAATTGTTAATGTGGCGTTTAACACTGTATAGTTTGTGAACCCTTCCTGACGTTACGAAAATCGGAACCACCGCGATTTGTTGCTGAGTTTTAGCACTCGCAAATATGAATCCACCCAAAAGAGAAGCCGCCAAATTTCCAAAAGGAGTCATCCTTTGAAAGTAGTGATATCATTCAACCACGGAAAGGCCGCCAAGGTTAATCTTACTAGCCAAGTTAATCACACCGACTCATAGTTTGAAAGTTAAAAGAAAACTAGAATATTGCTATACTCGCGGCAGCAAACTTCAAGTTTTCAAGGCATTGTTCGTCTACTCGCCCA
This sequence comes from Lithobius niger, assembly GCA_023313725.1. Lineage (NCBI taxonomy): Eukaryota > Metazoa > Arthropoda > Chilopoda > Lithobiomorpha > Lithobiidae > Lithobius > Lithobius niger. The sequence goes on along the minus strand of JAHWFP010140642.1, from coordinate 6,683 downwards.
CTTTGGTGGATTCATGCCTGTACTGTGGCGCCATCAGGGACCGCTGCGGGCATATCTGATCGATACCCATCTGATAGATTGACAACTGATCGACATCAGGTGATCACCCAAATGATCGATATGGACATGTGATCGACAAATCAAACAAATATTATTAAAGTCCTGTTATGGTTAGAACTGGGGTGGTGTCTGATCGCTTTCAAACTTCTAACTTTTGTTCTTGACAGTCTTAGCAAATGCTTTCGCAGCAGCATAAAAATTATAAATGACTAATTTTAATAAAAATCTTAATTCAATTTGATTAAAAATGTTAAAAAAATACAAATAATAATATAGTTGTCTTATATTAATAAAAATAATGTAAATATATCTTAATAAACCCTATAAGGTATTCGTCACTGCAGTGGTTCCCACACGTCTCGGCAACAGATTTGATACGTGCAGCTTTGTATTGATACTCCTTTCGTTGTTTTGGTTGACTGACTGGAGTGGGAGAGGGCTGCTAACAAATTTTTAGAGCTATAAATTTTGACTACCCCACTGTCGCTTAGCATCTCAGTAATTCATTCGATAAATACATAAAGTAAAATTAAATTAAATTAAAACTACATAATTTTTTCTTTACATTGTGTATATTTTTAATATAACATTTTCGTTCAGATGAATGTCTGTCACTTGTCCATGACTCGTGTCTGCAATATCCGAGCTTTCCCTGTGAGATTCGTTGGCACGCTTTGTGGGGACGTCATTGGAGTAACAGTTTATTCTGAAAAAAAAGAAGAGAAGGCGTCTTTCGGTTTCCGTCTGTGTCAGTAATTGCCAAGGGTTGCTCCTTGTCAAATCCTGATTTTTGGCTCGTCGCGTGACAGTATTCTTAGAAGAAAGGGCAGAGCAAATGCGTTTATTATTCGGTTTTCTGAAGTCTTTCAGCTACCTCAGGGCCCTTACCCTACACAGAGTCCTTGCAGACTGACCCCACTGATCTGCCTCGTGTTCTTTCAGAATTGTCTTCTGCCCAATTCTGGTGTCGTTCTAGTGGAGCCTGGGAATTAATGGTGTTTCTTACCCCTTTTTGAATGTTTTCCGTCTTGGCTGTTCTCTGTCCTCTCTACAGTTGTTAAACGAAGGAAGTTTGTTCAAACTTTTATAATAATAATAATAAATTCATCCATACAGCAAAGAAACTGTATCGGACAGAGAAGGGAGCGCTTCCTCCAATTGTATCCTATCCGAAATTAAAGTAGCAGCTCACATTTTGTTCTAGGTTTGTTCAAAGTTTGTTCTAATTTGTTCAAACTATCTAGTTTGTTTTCTAGAGGATGGTAAGAAACTCTAGGTTGCTATTTTAGCACTCTTGGGTAGGCACCCATTTGTCATCCGCGTTAGTGGCTTTTGGTCCGACGTCCTTACCTCAAGGGAGTTCACTCATTCCTGTCCTATTTGTTGTTGACATTAATGATACCCTTGTAGATCTAGGCCAGCATGCAAACGTTGTAGCGTATGCTGATGATATTGCAGTCTGGTTGGCTGGCCTGGATGTAGACACTCTTGCAGCTGTCATGCAGCAGGTTGTTGTGTGGGTTGATGGTCTTTCAGTGAAGCCTGATTTATCTTAGTCACTGGAGAAGACAGAAGTTATTATCTTCTCGCGTTGAGTCCCCAATCTCTGTGTCCTTTAAAGTTGGTGCATCTATTGTTACCGCCGCTATGGGATGGAAAAACCCCCCAGAGCACGAAAGCTCTACCACAAGAAACCGACAACGGTAAGGTAGTCTGAAAAGACGCCGAAGTTGGAAAATCGCAAGTCCAACTCTACATCAAGCGCCGCCAAAGTAGCAACAAGCTTACCCACAAATACGATCAGCAGCGGTTCAAGAATGAAGCTGGCTTCAAACCACAACTGTGGGATTCAGTCACTGACATCCACTTTACAGGCATCACGATGAAAGAGAGCAACACGAAATACGTGCACACAGGAATAAAGTTCAATGTGGGGAATTCCCGACAGCCAGGAGAGCAGATGCAGCAGCTTCAGACCACAGCCAGGGAGAGGGGGATGGACAAAGCTAGGGCTTAGGTGAAAAGAGGCCCCTGTACTAGGCGCTCCCAAAGGCTCTCTTGCACCCTGGGTCAAAGTCACGTAATCCAGATAGATACAGGCAAGAGGGTCAGAATGTTACCTCGTAATGGCCCTCTGACAAATCCTAACATTTGATTAGAGCACTTTAACCACTTGAGGAAGGCAAACATAAAGAAAAACAGAAGGATTCGTTAACGACTCACATTAGTTTCATGTGAAAAATAATGTTTGGAGGAATTCAGCCAACACGGCAACAAAAGTGGCGTGACACTATCAATGGGAATCTCAAATGTGAAATGTCAAATCTCCGCTGTAGGAGGAAACCGCTCATATAAAACAACAGTTCACTGCAGACTACGTGTTTATATCGCAACATGGAACAATAATTTGGCTTCGTATAATAATTTTAAGATTCCTGGATTGCTATGGAAACTGCACTCTCCATCCCGTGTTCCAAGAATGAAAACGATTAACCTCGAAAGCAATAGGCCTAATTCGTCTACTGTTGTCGCTTACAAAACTAAAACGGGAGATAACAATTAGGCATAAAATTAGGCTTTTAGAATTATTTAAATGCTATCTTCACACCCAAGCTAACACCGTCTGACCTACAATTGTGATAATTCCAATTTAAAAAAAAATTAGCGTTCGCCTTTGTATAGTACGTGCCAGAGGTGTGCGCTTCAACATTGTCGTAGGAGGGAGCCGCAGATATTTTGAATCTTTTAATTAGTGGAAGTATTATCGTTACTGATGATTGTTTAGCTTGCAGTTAAATGCTTTATTGGTCGCCTGGTCTTCTTAGTAGCATATGTGTTGGGGTGTAACAGGAAGTGTGACTTTGTGTGCGGTGGCATGCGGTGTAGCTCTGGAACCCCAGGTGACTTTGTCCGTATTGAGGCCAGTCAGGTTGCGTTAGTGGTCGTATATGCTTAGGTTAAGTTAGGTTTAGGTATAGTATAGTAAAGAGTGTACGGCTTTGAAGCCTTTTAGACTCTTATTAAAGAAACACGAAACACGAAACACGAAACATTGATTTATTTTAAATCAATAAATACCGTATAAACAATGTAAGCATTATTGACAGTGGCACGTTCTTTGCCAGCTTAAAACCACGGCGGCTAACGTGGTATTTTACTACGGTAGCGATGACGTAAAGAGGCTGCAAATAACGAAACAGAAACTGAATGTGGGAGCAAACGAAAGCATCTTAAAATTAATATGAAACGTAGCCTACCTAAAATGAAAAAAAAAAGCTAAAATGTAGAAAACACCAGCAAAGTGCTTCAGTTCAAATGTAGCCGAGTGAATATTGCCCCCAGCTTTTTAAGGACCATTAGCAAGCATTGTAAAGTCATTATAATGAGAGTAAATACTAATTTAAAATAAATATCTCTCCGTTCCGCCAGGCCCAAATCCTGTTTCCTAGTAATTTTATTTAAAATGTCTAATGGTTGAATACAGCAGTAAGGTTTCACGTGGACTAAACAGCACAGCAACACTGCGGTATATGAAACCTTACAGGAGAGTTATTTTGTATTCCTGTGTTGTGCTGACTAAACGTTGCCTTAAACATCTGACGAGTTAGTTTTTGTTTTCTAATTCGTGAAATCAGCTACAGGCTTGTTACAGTTAAAAAACACAGTTTGCTAGTGCGACGTCATTTTACAACTGACAAAAATTAAAAAGCAGCTACTTGACTCTACTCTAAAGTGTCTAGATGATGAAATTGTGACAGAACGGATAATTGCCGTTACGCCAAAAATGTGTTGAGTTTTCCTTTTTTTCCCGCAGTTAGGTTTCACGTGGACTAAACACTAAAGCAACTTTGAGTTATCTGAATCCTTACAGCAGGATAGTTTTTTCGTGTTCCTTTCCTGTTTTAACTTCCACTCCTGTTTTACCATCAACATCAAAAGAATTAGTTTTTTTTTTCTAATGCGTAAATGAAACAATGCGCTTAATCAATTTTGCTGAATGAGGTAGGGTCAATCCGGGTCAATGGTTCACCCTAGTTAAACGGTTCGTTTTGTATCAGTGGCTCTTCCCACGTTGCTGATTTCGAGTCAGTGGACCGCTTCAGATCTAGCATATATGACCCATGACCCACTTAAAAGTATGGATCCAGGTGGCCAGAGACCAAGAAATATTCCATCTCTGCTAATCACGATTGGGATTCAGGCTGCAAAGATGAGCTAAGACGACTTTAGTGATGACTAGGGGAGCGTATAGCACCCAATATTTGACTCCAGATTTTAGGTATATAACTGAATTTTAATGATCTCAATTACTCAGCCGAGCCAGAGATGCTGTAACACATTTGTTTATTTTATGTATTCTCATGACAGTTTCATTTTCCACAGCAATTCCTGAATATGAAGCAAGCGAACACTGCAAGACTACACCCAAGCAAGCCAACGAATTCAACGCCGATCTTTACGAGTGCATCTGGACAGCTCACCCACCACGCACGAAATTTACTGCAGATATAATAAAAGAAGCGACTGCGTTATTTGCTACTTTCTAACATTCTACACAATAAAATAAAAGAACATTCACTGTGGTAAACTATGGCAAATGCTTTGTATTGCTCATGTAGGGCTCGTGTCCACTAGCCTTGTAGATCGGGCTCCACTCTCATCATTACTAAAAATCAACTCCTCGGCCATCCAACGGAAGAACCGAATATCTTCGAAAACATTTGAGGTAGGAATTTCATGTGCGAACTCACGAATTTAATGCACCAAAACTCATGAAATTTCAACCAAATAATATCAAAACTGCGAACGTTATCTTTTCTCAAACAGACAAACACAAACAGTCTAAATTCAGTCAAATATTCAACCTCGATCACTTTGCTCGCTCTGCCAATTATCATCTACGGTGCAAAGACTGCATTCATTATAAAGGGGATAGGGCGCCGAAAATGCTTCTTCCCACCTACCCCTTCTCATCCACAAACAAAATAAAAAAAAAAGAAGTTGAATTGAAAAAATAAGGAGAAACCTAGCCTAAATACAAATGGTCTTGAAAAATTAATTTGTGAGCTGCAGCAGCAGTTTATGATAGAGGCACCCTCTGACTGGCGAGAAAACTCTCAAGAACGTGGATCCGGCAAAAAATACTTAATTTTCAGCCCGGTACTTGAGACTTGTTCACAATAAGAATATTAAAACGCTAAAAAAAAAGTGGGAGCTGCCACAAATTGTGGACTTCACACAGCGGCAATGTTGTAAAATTATCCATTATGGCGGCTACGTGAAGTGTACAATTTGTGGCAGCTCCCACCTTTTTTAATGTTTTAACAACTTTATTGTGAACAATATCCAAGTTCCGGTCCGAAAAATTAAATTTTTGTTGCCAAATACATGTTCTGTTAGTTTGCAATTGTAATCCTTTAAATGTAGGCAAATATTTTTGTGTCATGGCTACCTACATGTCAGATTCGTGTGTTTTCAGTGTGTTGGCATTATCTCCGTGGCAACGTAATGGGTTAATTTTTGAGTAGATTTGGGAAGAGTGGGAGGATGCGGGAGTTGTTTCAATCTGGTGTGTAATACCGATAAAGTGTAGGGGCTCAATGAGCTACTGGCCCCCGGGCGCTGAAACGCCTTGCTTCGGCACTGATTATACGTACAAACTGACTTACAAAACCTTTGAACAAAACATTTTTTTGCATTAACACGTAAAAATTACAATTTTGGCTCACGCGAATCCATTGAACAACATTTTGAATGTGGAAGAGGTAGCGCGTGTTGCTTTTAAGGCGGACACACAAAACCGATACCTCTTTTCACCAGAAGCGGAGGTGGGAGTTGGGAATTGTAAATTTAGTTCAGTCATGCATACGATACCAGCTACCATGGCATGCCGAATAAGGTACTGTAATAATATATAACGCGGAAATACTAGAATCTACTCACGTATGATATTAATTGATGGTATAGTACATTTCAACGATACCTAACCCAATTTGTTTCTAACGTTGATTAGAACTGTGGATTTATTTTTGTAGTTTTGTAGTGCCTTTGATTTCTTTTGACTGTTTTTTGATCGATTTTGATTGTCATCATGTTTTTTTTGTTCATTTTTGCTAACTTTGTGAACACTAGTCATCATGATTTTTGCTCGTTTTGGCCAGTTTTGTGAACAATTGCCATCATAAGTTTTGTTCATTTTGGCCAATTTTGTGAACACTTTCATAATTTTTGTTCATTTTTACAAATTTTGTGAACGTTTGTCATCATGTTCATTTTGGCCAATTTTGTGAACACTTATAATGGATTTTTGTACACTTTTGCCGATTTTGTGAACACTAGTAACCATGATTGTAGTTCAATTTTGTGGGCACTTGTCATGATTTTTGTACACTTTTGCCAATTTTGTGAACACTAGTAGTCATCATGATTGTTGTTCAATTTTGTGTGCTAATACAAGTAAGCACAATTAGTATTAAAAAACGCTTAAGCATATAAAATACGGATGTAAGCCTTAAAAAACTTAAAGCCCTAAAGGAACAGATATTAGAAAAAGACATCTAATCCATCAGCGTCGCACTAATACGTGTAAAAGAATCTCCAGCGACCCAAAAAACAAGCTGGAG
>JAHWFP010140639.1:0-11329 GCA_023313725.1 Lithobius niger | reverse complement strand
TGACTAACTGCGTGCGTGCGTATTGTCGTACATGTAAGCACGTTACAACCTGCCTCTATTTGATTTACAAACATTTACAAAAACGCGTGGCACCAGCCTAAAACTCGCCCTGCCTAAGTCCAAGTTAAATTGTCGGAAGTTTTTTTTCTCCTGCCGTGTGGTTTCGGTTTGGAATTCTCTGACCGAAGACCTTGTCTCCGCGCCTTCTGTCTCCCATTTTAGGAAGCTTTTGGGGGGCGTAAACCTACGAAGGTTTCTTTTGAGACCAGAACATTATTTTGGTAAGGGTTGTGATTCATCATGAAACTTAATTTTGATTTTAACTATACTACAGAAATTGCCAATTGCTTTTGTCGTTGACATTTTTGCAGTGACATCTTCTTTTGTTTTCTTTTTAGGTGCGCTGTTAGTGGCCAGCATGTCTGACCTTTTCTCACCTATTGCAATTCTTGGTGCAATAAATCATATATTATTATTATTATTAAGTTAGGCAACAAATATCACAACAAACATCACATCAATTCACTTGTCGAGGTTGTAAACCATTGCAGTGCGACGCCATAGCATCAGTGTCTAATATCCTGAAGCATAGTTTGGCATATTTCAGGTACTTGGGGAAAAATAATAATTCGGTACAAAAGCTTAAATTGTGTTGAAATCGAGAGCAATGACCCACCTGACAAAAATTGTGCAGTTATGCCAGCTAAGCTTCTTTCACTGCAAAATCTAACCCTCAATAACGTTCCAAATGTGTTACTACTAGTTACTATAGCTAACTACCTAGCTAGTCCGCTCACCTCCATGGTAAATCCCATACGGTGATTATTTATCGATTCCGAGATAACGGGAAGGCTTCCAGCTATGAAATTGGACGAATGGGTGCATTACAATACGAACTCCGTACCTTTTATGGTTTGAAGCCTGGGGGTGAAACGGGGATGGCATGGGAGGGCGCGTAAGTATTGTTATAACCATTGTTAGTATTGTTGGCATCGTATCTCATTGGACGGCCAAAGTTCGGACAATGACAACGTGTATATCGATGTACGTGCCAAGACACACACTAGTGTATCACTATAAATATAAACAATGTTCCCAAAGAAATGGTATTCACGTCCAATTCACGAAAAATAAACAAACTGTAAAAACAAAGCAAAATAAACAAAGCCCAAAACTGGTAAAGAGGCCACAAATGTTGAGAGTGGTTCGGCCCTTCAAAGGAGTGATATCAACACACCAAAACTAACGAAATAAAACAAATTACAACAAAATTAAAACCAAACCAAACACCTATAAAGAGACGACCACTGTAAGTTGAGAATGGTTCGGCCTCTAGGCAAAAGGTATACCAAAGTGTTGAAAACCAATTTCTTGTTGACGTTGCACTTTATTAGACATCTGCACGGTAGTGAAGTTGAGTCTAATACATAATTTTTAAAAAAAGGAGTGATATCATATCAAAAACCAAAACTGGTAAAAGGGGGCGCCTAGTTCCGAATGGTTTGGCCCTTCAAAGGAGTGATATCAACACACCAAAACGTGTTCAGCTAGAGGCCAACACATTAATGTCAAATGTGTTTAAATAGACAGTATGTCAACACATTAATACACTTGAAGTCAAACGTGGTCAACTATAGATGATAATTCAACGCAGTAATTGTGTAATACTTTTGATGTCAACCGTGTTCAACTAAACAATACGTCACATTTGACATTAAACGCTTTCAACTCGCCAGTACTTCAACACATTAACCCATAACCGCCTGAAAAAACTTTCAGACCCTTTTTTTAAAGCACCATGGTACTTGAGTCGGTTCTCCGATTCGAACCCGCATTCTCTTGGTTTGGAGCCGACGACGCTGACCACTGGGCTGTGATTGGCTGCTTTGCTCGGGGTCCCCGGGGCCCCCTCACAAAGCTCGCGCTGGGACTTAGTTTTTCCTTGTTATACGTTGACAGCGTACGTTCGTATCTAGGCAGCTACGGGTTAGCAGAGGGTTGAGAAAATACTTGATTGCAACCAATAACATACATATTTCACGTTAAACGTGTTTAATTAGACGACATGGCAACGCATTAATTTACTTGCAACACGAAATCAAACGTATTCAATTAGACAACACACCGACACCAATAATTTAGACACACATTTAACGTCAAACGTGTTCAACTAAACGACACGTTAACCATTAAATTTCGATACGTTTTTAACGAACGATTGCGCGTCAAACAATTACTATAGATTCAATGTGAACATAATGTTTAGTTCACCGATCGGTTGTGGAGGAACTCAGGGAATGGGCGAGAGGTTTCAAGTTCAAGAACTTAATTCCAATTCATTCCTTACTGTATAGCTAGGGGTCTATACACAGAGTACCACATATTAGGCATCAGCCAGAATTTATCCTTTTAACTGACCCTGTAGGTTCCAGAGGTTCTGACCGTTCAGTCTGAACCCCAAAAACCAACTAACGAGTGGTCGGGCTCGGGCTGTTATATAGCAGGTCGAGTCCTAGCCTCGAAACCAGAGGATTACGGCTAAACCAGTGCGATCCGGTTCTAACTGGATCGAACAATAGGACACTCTCGCACCCGACTGTTGGGTGCTGTGCCACCTCCCGTGTGTACGCGGTGGTTAGCAGCATGCGCACAACAGCTCTGTTAACGGCAAGGTGCACTAAGGAGGGCTGACTCCGTAGATTGCGTGTAGCCGTCGATGTAAGCCGGTTACAATTTATGGGTTCAAAGTTAACGACATTCTTATGCGTGTAAGAACATGTAATAAGTTTTTCTGGTTTTTAAGACCTCCATTATACATATACAATACTTAATAACCTCATATAACGAAACTTATTCATTGTTTCCAATGATAGAATTGAAGAAGTAGCCAGTTAGCGTTGCGAGCATATGAAATAATAATCTGAGAGTGGAAGAAAAGGTATCTGACCTACTGGGACTTCCTAACCAACTCTTTGCATGACTGCCACTCAGGGCACTCCTGGGTTCGAGTCCCTGTAGTCACTGACTTTTTTATTTATTTATTTTTCAGATTGTTTGTGTGTATTTTCGCAAGGTCAGTTGTAAACACCAATACTCCGCTTCAGTGATGTTTACCTTGCGCGATTTTTCTTTATTATCATTTCTGTAACTCTTGATATTTCAGACTTCTTTGTTCTCAATATATGAAATTTTGCCTAGGACAACAGTTACCAAAATCATGGGGGAAAGAAACCTGATGGTTGCCACGACAAACTCCTGTGTCAGACGTCCGGATTCGAACCTGATCACAGTACGTGTAACTTTTTCAGGGAGAGGAAGGCCCTGTGATGCTTATTTCAATCGTGGCATGTAAAAGATCCTAGAACTTTCCGATTTACCTAGCGAAATTGTCCCACTCGGCTTCTGGTGCTGTTGCTTCGGCTACAGAGCGTAAAATCTTCAAAGGTATGCCAGAATTATCCGTGACGAAGAGTTCGACTAATTCCATGTTTTGGTGTCGATTAATGCATTATTATTTGAAGCTTGATATGACTGCCACATTGTGCAATGTTTAGTTTTGATCTGTTGGACAACAACTGTTTTAATATCTCAAATCGAAAGCTGTAATCCCTTATCGACCTAATCGTCTGGTGAGCCACGTAAAACATCATACGTTCCGCTAGGACCGTCGTAGCCCATTTCCGTCATTGTCATGTAAATCACGCAGGCTAGGAGCAGGCATGAGGAACACGTATCCCCAACCCAGAGGCAGGGAGCGGCTCGCAGCACGCAGGTGCGTTACGCGTCGATGCCCGCGCAGGCTGGAGGAGGACGAAGGCGAAGGGGAAACAAAAACGTTACACGTTAAAAATTCTGGACCTGTACTGCTGTAATAGCCTCTTGGCCTATAGGAGCAAATTTCTAATGGATATGCGCCGGTAAGCGTATCATATGAGATCATCAAGGGGAAATGGGGAATTCGCATCAGTATGAAGATGGATGCTGGACGGATGGATGGATATTTAGATAGGATTTGGGGGGAATCGTGGGCGACGATGAGGTTTTCAACCACGACTATACAGGAATGATAGATTGAATGTTGTTTTTAACAATACTAATAATATCTCATTGCAGTAAGACAAAGAACAACCCCAGGGTAAGTACAAATGTATGTACGACTTGACAAATGCACAGAAAAAGGAATTTATTATAAGTTCCGTTAGGCCTAACGGAACTAAATTTTAACTCCTGACATAGTTTTTAACAAGCATAACGACTAAAGAAAAACCTATGTAGCCCACCCAGCAAACTAGCTGTCCTATAAAAATTATAGTCCATCTCAACGATTTTGAAGATTTGAAATCAAGTTTCTTCCAAAAATTCCAATATGTAATGGCTCTAATCCGGATGAATAACTTTCCATACTTGGTGCAGACCAGGGTAGGTTAGTAGGTAGTGACGCTTTTCTGAAAACGTGGGGTAAAGCAAGACCTGCTTCTACCAACGGCACGAGAAGGCAGCACTTGTCTGGTTCTCGTAGGAGCCGAAACTTGAAATAAAAAATGGCGGCATCGTTGCCATGGTAACCATTGTAATAGCGACAATACCTGCGGAAACAGACGAAATACTCGTGCGTCAGCATCATCCGAAGTAGAAGAACTTATTCTGTGTTCGATTCAAACTGTATATAGATCGTTAGAATAAACAAAAACCGCGGATGAAGCTCCAGCCTGGAAGGGCGATGACCACGCTTTATAGTCGGGCGTTCTCGGAACACGAAACCATGTGTTAAACTTAGCTCCACTCGTAACTACAACCCGTTTTAAAATTGTATGTTGGGTTAAAAAAAAGTAAAACGATCATCCAGTTCTGATTTTTCTTAAAATTATTTTAATGTCCTAATCTTAATTATTGTTTATTTTAAACGATTAATTTTGTATTCTTATCGTGATCAATTTGTTTTATAGTGACGCTAAATAGTTTTGATCCCCATGATGCTTTGCATTTCCGTTACTTGACGACAGCGCCTTCTGAAAGCAGGTACTTCTTTCGTCCAAATGTTTACTGTTGTGAGCGAAAGAGTGACACTACCTATATGTTCTTCTACCCTGGTCAATACGGTGCGGTAGTGACCTCTCGTTTCTCGCAGTTATGCACGTTCAGGTATTCTCTGAAAGAGTGAGGGAAATCATTATCCCCCTCCCCTCCTAAAAAAAATAAATAAATAATTAGAAAAGTAGATGAAATTCGCCCAAGCATAAACTCTGAATCTCCTCCCAAATTATAAGAATGGGGGTGCAGAAATCCGAAGCTCTTTCAAACTTTTAACTGTTCTGGTCGGAAAAAAAACTATTCTGGAAAAGTACATGGTTATGTTAACAGTATGCTCAAAAGCGTGTCTGCTCCACGATTCTGCTTTAAAGACTTGATAGCTGATAGTTCAATCCCCGTATGAAAGTGAAAAATTCGGTAACCTGCAAAATCGGTCCGATTTTAAGCATCGTATAATTCTAATGAAAATCGTTTCAAAATAAGTCCCCAGTAAGATTTTTTTGCCATCCACCCCAATGAAGATATTGGGTAACAAAACTCTTTTGGATTTTATCTGTTTAAATACTGTAATGGTATATTTCAGAAGGAGTTGGGGGGGGGGAGGTGGCGATGAAGTTGTACTTAAATCTTAAATCTTACTTGTAAAGTAGAGGTGTACTAGAGGTAAACGAATACCTAAGTTTGGCCTCCCCTCATCGAGGACATCTTTGCTTCCGTGTTAACTATGCCTCTGAGAAACTTTTACAGGACTGTTAGTGCTATCAACTGCTTTATCGGACTAAAATCAGGCTGCATGTGCTTGCACTGGTCTGCAGGTGATCACGTTCAGTCACTGCAACAAATTGTTCACGCCAAGTTGTCTCATAGTTCCCAGCTGTCCCTCTCGCCTTTTAACAAGCTGAAGGTTTGTCGCGCTGCTCAAAAGTTACCAGATGTTAATAGCCACACTGCGATTGATTGCTAGCTTAATGGACTTGGCGCTGAGTTCTCCTTTTTTAGTTAGTCCAAGTCCTAATCATAGCAACCCACTTAATAAGCAATACGAATTTCTTGAGCACAGTGACGATAGAACCGTTAAAGCTGAACTAAACCACTCAAATCAATTTTCCAAGGTTAAACCCCCGTTGATGATGATGGGCTGCCATTGTTAAACCAAGAGTAAGTTGGGACCAACCACTGTTATCCAAGGATTGAAACATGGTAAAAGTTTTCTATTACCATGGCAACTAGTTTTGAACGAGATTTAACCCTATGTAAATTTGGGCGGACCATGGTTTAACCAAGGCTACCCATATTTAACCATGGTCAATTTTTGCTCCCAAATGCTGTCCTTGTAGCTATCATTGAGTGAACACTCGCATAGCGGATTTTTTTTCTCACAAACATGTAAACTACCATATTCTTTAGCTTTGCTGCATTGGGTAGGCACTAGGCAGGCTTACTGTGAAACATTGTATGGAACAAAGTTCAGGATTTTCAAGACAGTGCTTATACCAAAGGTCTATACAGTTCAGCATCAGCCCCCTTTTTTGTTTTCTTAGTGTTGTTTCCACTGTAACGCATGTTTCATTAGATACACAGTAGGCTTCAGCTACCATACGGTCTGCAAAGATGATCTTGAACTTGCTATGCAGCATGCTATAGACAAGTACGCTGCAGGCCATACTGCTGATTAACTGCATTTTAAAGCACGACCCGACCACCAGGAGTTGTCAGAAGGTGGAACTTTATTGCCTTTCAACCAACTTCAGGCTCAAGGAACAGAACGTCACTATAGAACATCATAATGACGGGTGGTAACCCAAAATACATAGCGATCAACCCATGCCTCCAAACAAGCTACTGCTGAATTGTGGTGTTTGGGACCTACTGAAATCCTTTCCTCCAAGGATTTCAGTCAAGGATTTCAGTCAAGGACTTCATCAAGGGTTGATTCATAAGCAGAATTCATAAGCATGACTGCTGAATCAAATACCTTGTGGTCAATTGACACAGACTGTACTCTGTCGGTTGACAACCCGAAGTTGTATTACTTAGTTCACTCATCAAGAGCAATCAGTAGCCTATGTTGTTGACAGGCGGTTTTTCCTGGCATAAGATCAATGGAGCAAATCCCCTTCTTCACAAGACAGCAACCACTTTGATCTTACATTATAAACCAAAGTCTCATAGCAGAAATGAAGCAACCGCAACGACGACCCCCGTAAGGGGAACAATGAAAACGTGAAGGTGAAACTGGGACGTTGTTGCCCTGAAAAGAAGTTGAAATTGGCACATTGTTACCTCGACTAACAATTTGCTCTGCGCGGTCATCGCAAAGGCATGTCTTAAATGACGTCATGTACGAAGGACAGTCATTTTTCGCACGCTGCTGGGAGTGGGGAGGGGCCTGAACGGGGAATGCCCGTTGGTGGGGCAGTGCTTATGTTAGAGCCACTATTTGATTACGATATTGCTTTGCAGAGGGGGAGGATTGACGGAAAGGGGGAGTGTTACACAAAGAAAAATTGACTGTTGCAGCGAACGATCAGGTAGCACCAAGCAAATACTGGGAAACAACCACGGGTCAAACAAATCCCCGGGCGAAGCCGGTTACGATGCTAGTATACATATACGTGGGAAAGCTGGACTTGGTTATATGCAGAAATACCTATATTGATATCAATAGCGGCCGAACGAGACGAGCTACGAGCCTGGGGATAGGCTAGATCGCTTTTAGGAGGACGAAATATCTGCAGTCAAGAGAAAATTCCACCTAACGGCTGTTTTTCCATCTCTATGAACCATATTGTGATTAGTCACAAAAAGTGAACACTTCCCGAAAGATTAAGAGGCCGTGCATTGGTAGGTTGCGTTAAGAGTGTCATAAAGAAATGCGATTCGTAAATGATTACTTAGTGCTCAATAATGGCATTAAAAAAGAGTACCAATTAGTGCTCGATATCAGAGTCTCCATGATATTTCTACCCCTCTCGTTCCATCTTGTCACAAGCAGCCGAAAATTATAAATAAAGATGCACCAGAACATGCAATGCGTACAGGAATGAGGGTCACGGTTGACCACTAACACCTGCTCAAGGAAAAGTTAAAGAACAAATTCAAAAGTAAAACTAACTACACCCACCTGACATATACCCTGTTAACTCACATTTTGCGAGTCTGGATTTGAAGCATGCTAATGACGGAGGAGTCACCACATCTGTGGGCAGATCATTCCCCACTTTAACAACACGATTCGAGAAGAAAAATGTATGACAATCGCGCACATTAGGTTGCACAGTAAGTTTAAAGATATGCCCCATGGTCCTACAATCATAGTTTAGGGAGAAGAAACGGCTGTAATCAAACCTCCAAAGAACATAAACAGGACAGATAGCCAATTGGGCTCGATACGTGTTAAATAAATACGGATGCAAACCTATTTACGTTGCCTTTTGGACTTAAATGTCGGAGTGCCTGAGTGGGGAATCGAACCCAAGACCTTTGAAACCAAACGCCGGAGTCCTACCAGGTTATGTCAGTATGGCTGAGTGGTAGGACTCCGGCCTTTGGTTTCAAAGGTCGTGGGTTCGATTCCCCACTCAGGCACTCCGACATTTAAGTCCAAAAGGCAACGTAAATAGGTTTGCATCCGTATTTATCCAAAGAACATGCAAAGAGTGTAAGCAAGTCCGAGGTCGGATTTAATCCTACACAATCCAGTGAGCAGCCTTTAAAGCCTTTAGACGATTTCCATACGGATTATCCCTATGACCCAACAGGCACTCCGTGAACGATCTCTGAACCGACTCGACATGGTCAATGTCCCTAATTCTTCCTTGGATACCTATACGTTAAAACCTGGCTGTGTAAGTTTTCGCTAACAAATACGTGTGGAAAGTGTCACCCGTGCTGTGATTGGTGAAAGAGACTTCTGGCAACAGCCTTGAATCGACCGTGAAGGAAGGAACGAGTTTTGTTTCTTTAAACCAAGGTGGACGGACGGGGGTAGAATTAGAAACTACGGATTTAGTTTTCCAGTTCCAGGTCGATTTTCGCGCGGGCTGGTAGTTAACGACTACTATCGCTGCTTTAGTAAAGTAATATTCTTGCGATGCAGAATGAACTGGATTGGAGCCGGGAAGTGAGACCTGTAGCTTTTCTCCTGGTCGACCATGTGACATTCATGGGACACGCCTGTGTCCTGTAGGTATTTATCTACCCCAAAACAAAACTTGTTAAGGATTCCCGCCAAGCTTTTCGGACGTGTGAAGTCGTGATATCAAACGCCAAGCTCTTTCGCCAAGCTAATCCCACCGAGTAAGAGTTCGAATTGGTTAAATGAAATATATGAAAATAGCTTAATGCGCAATTTTCAATTATTCTATTTAACGAGTCTTAGTCGGTAGGATTAGCTTGGCGAAAGAGCTTGCCATTTGATATCACGACTTCACACGACCGAAAAGCTTGGCGGGAATCTTTAACAAGTTTTGTTTTGGGGTAGATATCAGATATTTTTGGTCCAAATTGCTGTAGTCCATTTTTTTCTTAGTAATTATGAGATGGCAACACCAACCTAGTTTTCTGGTATATTTGTTTTTGTTTTTTTCTTTTTTTTGTTGGCTTTCGTTAGATTTTGTGGGTGGCAGTCACCTTTTTTCATATGATTAGCATTCCCGACGACTTGTCAGACTGAACCTTTATTGAGTTGATCGACCACTAATGCCTGCCTCCTGTGTCCATGCAGGTAGAGTGGGAGAGTGCATTTTCAATGCGGGAGTGAGGATGGAGGAAGTGATTGTTGTCCTTCCGGTTTTCCTTTTAGCTTTCCCTTTAGCCTTCCTTTTAGCCGGCCTCCAGAATTATAATGTAGATTCATTTGCCAGGAAAGTAGGACATTCTTGATGACAATTGTATTGAGGCAGCCGGGCAGCTCATGTAAGGTTGTGACACGTTGTGTGTATCCTGAACGTCAGATATGGTTTTGTTTAGTTTTATTTTGCTTTTTCTTGGTAGCAGTTTATTTTGTCGATAAGCATTCCGCTCCAACTCGTCGTAATCATTCTCCTGGCTTGCAACAAAGAAACGCGAAGGAAAATGGTTTTGTAGATGTCTGGGACCGATTGCCTTTTGTGCCAGCGCCACGAATTGCGTTGGGCGATTTATCGATGAATGCCACCATCGAATTCAATTTGCTGCAAATTACTTTGTAGGAATCACATGCCTCACGCGTGCGTCTAATGCCTGACTACATCGTCGTGCGCCTCTAGTCCGCGATGGCTCCATAAAGCAATTCTCAATTGTTTCTCTCTAGCGCGCACATAATATGCAAATGTATAACGAATCGGCTCTAATAGGATCAGCCTAAGATGGGGCAAATGTTGTGTGTGGGAATTGTAGGACGTTTCCAACACCCGATTTGGGGGAGGGGTCTTGATCTGACAAAGACCCACCCTTTTGGGTTTGTGCAAACCCTGAAAAGCTTTGAAAAGCAGTAAATATCCATCATATCATTTCCAAGGCACGAAAATCTTTGAAATGTGATAAAAAAAAAAGAAAAAAAAGTCCTTATCCTGGAAAAGCTTAAAACTTGTTAATGGCTACGGGTGATATTACTGTAATTAGTAAACAAAAATGGGTTTGTTTGATATTTATGGTAGGTTTAACTGAACAGGTCAAAACAGAAGAAAGGAACACAAACAACTTTTTCCTGTAAAGTTTTGTTACTGCAGCGTTTGGTCGATGTTAAACCTTATTGGTATATACTAACCGTTAAACAAGTAATTAAAATTAAAACATACTGCATCTGCTACAAATACTGCAAGGCTTGTGTTGAGGTGTAAATGATGATGAATTTTGCCACGGAATTAATAATTGTGTTGCGGTGTAAATTAATTGTGTTGGGCGCGTATATATTAGGACCATGCGGGCCTTGGCATTGTTGTATCTCTCCAAGGAAAGTGTCTGATAACCTATTTATCACCCAATTTCGCGATCTCAGTCCGAGAACAATAGCACAGCACGCACACGACAAAGAATGAATCGTGCTGACGTTGTTTTGGTCAGAAAGGTCGACAATGGGACAAAGATGTCATTGTTGGCAGCACTGTTATTCCTTCCTTGGGTGGGTGACCTCCTGAGAATCCATTCCGGGTGTTGCAGACATAGGGCCTTAGGGCTTCGTCGGGCAGATGACCTGGTGCGGTTAACGCTCGCGAAAACCCTTTGACCCTTTTTTATTCCTTCCTTAGGAAAGGTTCTGTGCTCGTGTTTATTGATTGTTACTCGATTCCGAAGTGCCACATCACCGTTCATACCG